>JAJAGP010000060.1:848516-1068255 GCA_025084515.1 Ancistrus triradiatus | reverse complement strand
TTCATTTCAGTTCATCACTACCATCTGGAGCTAACTGCGATTGGGTCCTATAATCCCTTTGTCTCGTTTTCAGGATTCGCCATCGTGTAGGATGCCGAACCGTAATAGTATGTACATGTGTTCCGACTTACACCGAAAATCGGTTTACGACGCCACCTAGGAACGGATCTGCGTCGTAAGTCGAGGACTACCTGTATATGGTGATGTGGGTGTTAAGTTCATATATGGATGTGGGGGTGGTAATTCAGTTGGCATATTGTAATGTTTATAACGTTAATGAAGTCAATGTATGTAAATGTGGCCATTATTTAAGTCCATATGGAAGGTGTAAGTTAATTAGATCTAAATATGATAATGTCAATGTTACTGAAGTCTATCTATGAAAATATGGGTGTTAATTAAGTGTATATATGGACATTTGAGTGTTTATGAATCCATATTTGGACACGTGGATGTGAATTAAGTCTATATGTGATAATATGGGTGTTAATTAAGTTCATATATGGAAATGCGAGTGTTTATGAATCTATTGATGGACAAGTTGGTGTTAAGTTTATTTATGGTCATGTGGTTGTAATTTAAGTCCAAATAGGGAAATGTGAGTGTTAATTACGTCGAAATTTTGTCATGTGGGTGTTAACTAAGCCCATATAAGGACAAATGGGCGTTTAGTTAGTCCGTATATGTGAATTTAAGGTATTTTTTTATTTTTAGGGATCTTTGGTGTCTCGTGAAGCGAGTGATAAAGAGAAGGTAAGATATTTTTAAAAGCACATTGCCCAAAATGTATTCCTGGGATCGTTGCACGGGTTTCCTGTCATCTCCCAAAACCATGATAAAAGTTTGCATACTTTTGTGAGGGTCTGACGCCCCCTATCGGAGGTCATAGTGAAGTATAAAGAAGAAAGTGAACCTCTGTTTTCAGTTTTAAACAGGATTTTCTTGATTATGCGTTAATGTGATTCTGAAATTTAAGTCATTTTTAATAAGTTCTATATACTGTGTGATCTTCATCTATAAGGATATATTTGCTTTCAGAATTGTTTTGCTTTCCTTTGCTTTTCCTTTTTTCGAAAGATGATTGATCCAGACTCCGCTTAAGCTCCACACTGAGCCGAATCAGCTTGATATCGAATCGATTCTAAAGAGTGAACTCATGTCATATTTATGGGTATAGGAGAATCGACTCTTTATGTGAACCGAAGCGTTTGGTTGGAATTTGTTATGCTAAAAAAATGAGGATTTTATTCTGAATAATTACAGGTCTTTTTTTTATTTAGTGAGCAGACGTAAAGGTTATTAAGTTAAGTATAACTTTCTAAAGATGAAAAATGAACTTTTTAGATTATTTTACTGCTACTTGTGTGTTTATATCCCCAAACTTATAACCTTCTAGGAAACAGATGCTAAACGAGGGTTATCATTTGCAGGAGAAAGATCTGCCCACATTGAAGGACGTGGACTTCAGGAACAACATGCAGCGGATTTACATCAGCGACCAGGACAAGGAGAAACTCATGGAGAAGCTCAGTCGAGACGTAGACGTGAGTCATCCTCAGTATTTACATTATTTAATGCAGATTTTCTGTAGAAACACAACGACGCTGTGACTGAAGAGCTACAGACTCAGCTAAGAAGGTCATGAGGCTAAATACTTGCGTCATTCAGTCTTTAAAACCAACCAGGAAGCACAGCAATAAAAGAACAGACAGGGACCACATGAATCACTGATAACTGATTCAAATCGAAATGTTCTAGAACCAACGTAATGTTCACACTTAATAAAAAGATTCTCTTTAGCACAGTAACGTTTTAAGTGGTATCTGTGAATGTAACTCTCTATTGTAGAGCTTGATAAAGGTTTGATAAAGGAATCCCTTGCCCATGTGGTTCTATCAGCTATTGATGAATGACAGTTATTTATGCAGTGCCCTCTGAGGGAGCGGAGATCACCCCTCTCCAGTTTAGGCTTTTTAGGAAATTCCTCCAGATTCCTTGAATGGTTTAATGCTATTATGCTCTGCAGAGGGAGACGTATATAAATCCCTTCATACTGTCTGCAGGTCTGTCTGTAAAAGATTTTTGCAACACTTCTAAAACTGAAATGATCATCAATCATTATAAATAATTCATAAAAAATCTATATAAATGAAGAAAGAAAAAAGTCAGAAAAATGAAAGCCATGAATGCTAAAGAGAAAATAAAGAAAGAAAGGAAAAAAGAAACAGAAAGAATAAGAGATAGAAATGACAATAATCCTTAGAGGTTTAAAAGGAATCTCTTAGTTCTAAAAGTTGCAGAGTGATGGCAAGATGTGTGTTCCTGAGTTCTGTGGAATTGTGCGTACGCATGTGTGTGCGTGTGGTGTTTAATGCTGAGCGTGTGCAGAAACCCTTTCCTGTCCTTTAGGAGGTTAATGTGGGGTTAGAGACGTGTTTGTCATCACCTGAGATCCCCTTCCTGATCCAACAACAGCAGGAAACGAGGAGGAGGAGGAGGAAGATCGATCAGAGCCGCACACTCCATAACCTGTGTATATAAAGATAAGAAAACCTTTAGTGTTAATGAATAAACACATTTCATTTTTCACCCTCATTAAAAAAATCAGTTTGCAGTCCTAGATACATAAATGTATAGAGATATAAAACCGCCCGGTAACCAAACATCTAATCAGCCAATCATCAAGAGAAAAGAATAATAAATGATTACAGAGAAAGAAAGAATAAAAGAAAGAAACAAACAAAACAAAGCCATGAATGCTATGGAAAGAAAGAAAGAAAAAAAATAATGAATGCTAACAAGAAAAGAAAGAAAGAACAAGAGAAAGAAAGAAATAACAAAAGCCAAAAAGGCTAAAGAAAACACTGAGAAGAAAGAAAGAAAGAAAGCAATAAATGCTAACGAGAAAAGAAAAAAGATAAAGAAAGAATAAGAGAAAATAAGAAAGAAAGACAGAAAGGCTGAAGAAAACACTGAGAAAAAAGACAGAAAGAAAGTAAAATGAAAGCCATGAATGCTAAAGAGAAAAGAAAGAAAGAAAGTAGTTAATGCTAATGAGAGAAGAAAAAATAAAGAAAGCAAAATATTGTTCGAGAGACAAGAAAAAAAGAAATAATTACAGAGAAAGAGAGAATAAAAGAAACAAACAAAAGACAGCCCAGAAAGGCTATAGAGAATACTGAAAAAGAAAGCAAGAAAGAAAAAAAGAAAGCAATGAATGCCAATGAGAAAAGAAACAAAGAGAAGGAAAGAAATGCTAAAGAGAAAAGAAAGAGCAGAGGGGCTCCAGCAGCAGATGATCACCCAGGGTGCCCCTCCTGTCGGATAAGAACAGAGAACTGAAGCTGCACTTCACACGGACTCACTGAAACCAGACGAGAGAAGATCAGAAAACCATCTCCTGGTCTGATGAGTCTGGGTTTGTGCTGCTGATGATCGGTCGTGCCACCTGAGCCTGGATTAAAGAGCACAGAGTGGCTGAGGATGGGTACAGACCGGGTGCCCCCTTTGAGCCCAGTGTACTCATACAGCAAAACCCGTGTGTGTGTGTGTGTGTGTGTGTGTGTGTGTGTGTGTGTGTGTGTGTGTGTGTGTTTGCGCCCCCTCAGTTCCTGGTGCAGCTGAAGATCATGGATTACTCTCTGCTGTTGGGGATCCACGATGTGGACCGAGCAGAGCGAGAGGAAGGCGAGGACGATGAAGAGTCTGCGGGTGAGGATGAGGCCGATCAGGAGAACGGCATGCCCGGGTCAGTCTCACCCAGTACCTCACCTGAGGGAGGGGCTTCCTCCGGTCCGCGTAAAGCCCTCGCTCCTGAGGAGTTCGACCCCCGTGTGGATGTGTACGCCGTCCAGAGCGCAACGGGTGAGCCGAGAGGTGTTTGTGGAAAGACTTGGTTTTTTTTGGTAGGTTTTGGTCGATGTAACGTCTCGCTCTCGCACCAGGAGCCCCACAGAGGGAGCTCTACTTCATGGGGCTGATCAACATCGTCACGCAGTACGACACCAAGAAGAAAGCTGCACACGCCGCCAAAACCGTCAAACACGGCGTGAGTACCATCTGTCCAGCCACGCCCCTTTTCTGCGACAGATAGGAACACTGGCCACACCCCCTTCCTTAGCCACACCACCAATTTATGTTTTTTCTTTGTTTTTTTTTGTTTATTTTCCAGTCGGGGGCGGAGATTTCCACAGTTCATCCAGAGCAGTACGGCAAGAGATTCCTCGACTTTGTCACCAACATCTTCACTTAAAAACAACTTTAGTGTTTTATTTCATTCTGATCATTTTAAGTCTGACCTGAGGTTACTTCAGGTCACTGCTGCTGGGATCTGAACCGAGAACCAATATCTATATTTTAGTTTTAATTTTTATTATCAGGAATTCTAATGAGTGTAAGGAACTGTGACGCCAGAAAGTTCATACATTACTTTAAAATTGAATAAAGGGTTATAAATTAAATATTCAGCAGTGAGATTACAGGCTCAGGATTTTTACTGTAATGTAAGCAAAAAAGTGATAAAAGTAAGGTCTTATTTTGTATAATAATAATAATAATAATAATAATAATAATAATAATAATAATATAAAACAATAATAATATAGTACTACTACTACTACTAATAATAAAAATAATAATAACATGAATTATGTTTACCACATACATGATATTTTAATATTTAATAAATTATAATGAATTAATTATTCATCATACATGCACCATCATATAAAATAATGATAATAATTGTAATAATGACTATATTGTAAAACAATGATATATTAGTGGTAATATAAAACAATAATACTGGATTAATACAATAGTATTATTGTAACAAATAATACAATTAGGATTATTATTTTAATACACTAAGTAAACTGATACTAATAATAATTTTGTAATAATATTACTGTCATGGAAATGTTAGTATATTTTATATTTTATTATGTTAGTGTAGTTATTGCTGTTATTATTGTTTATTTTATTTTAAACATTATCATTATTATTACTGGTTGTGGTGGCTTTATTTATAATTATATCATTAATTTAATATTAGCATTATTATTGTTGCTGCTTTTATTATTATTCTTGTTTTTAATTTATTATTATTGTTGTTGCTATTTATTAGTATTATTATTTATCATTAATTGTACATTTATTTATAAATGACTATTACCCTCATTATTATTTTTGCTTTTGTTGATGTTATTTTTCCTATTTTTAGGAAATCCTATGTATAGGATGACAAATTATATTTTATAGTTTAGTGCATGTGCATGTGTCCATGATGGGCTCTACTGCTGCAGTAAGGACTTTAGAGCCTCTCTCACTTAGTACTAATAATTAATTGTTCATCTTAATTACAGTGGTCTTATATTGAGAGGATTTTGTTTATTATGTTGAGCAGCGACACACGATTAAACAAAACTGTTATAAAAAACAACTCATCCACTTTTCGATGACAGATGGACCCTCCTGCAGCGGCATTAGCATTTCCTGTAGCCACTGGAGAGGTTAGCGCTGCCGCCTCACGGCTCCAGAGACCCGGGTTTGAGTCCAGGGCTGTGATCCAGAGTCACTCTGAGATAGAGCGAGAGTTTAAGAAGATTTCTTGAGGCTTATTTCTTGAAGCTTACTGAAACCCCAGCCCACCGCTGCAGGGATCTGGGTTCGAGTCCTGACAGCGCATGAAGGTGCGAGTGTATGTGTCTGAAGGATTGGCGGCAGGTTGGCACCAAAACATGCCTACGTGTGCCCGATGCTGTTCAGGAAACAGGCAAAGATTCTTTTCACTGCTGTTTTTCTTTGGGATGGAAAACCAAGTGATAGAAGAAGAGGAATTCAGTGTGTGTGTGTGTGTGTGTGTGAGATTCGGTGGAAGTGGTTTCCTCCCTAGCAGAGCAGGTGGTCGGAGGTTAATGACCCGCTCCTCCGTGTCTCATAAATCACTGAAGATCCTGCTGAGGAACCAAATCTTTCCATGTTTTCCTCGAGTCAGCACACGCCCACGTTTACCCAAACCCACAGACCTCCGATCGGCTAAAACGTTGTAGTTTGCCTGCTTTTCCACGACTCCTCAGTCGCACCGGGACGAGGACGCTGAAGGTGATCCAGATCTCAGACTCGGACCTGCTGCACTGTACAGTTACGCTCAGGTACCTCGAACCCTCAGCATTACAGAATCAATCGCTTATTCTAATGATCAGTGACGTTACGTCTGTTCTGATCACTTCTGGATCATGTTCGTTATTTATTAAATCATTAACTAGAGTCATCTGTGTATTATATTTTAGTTCAAACATGTTTGTAACTGATCATCAAGAGCAGATATAAAAAGTGTCTTTAGATAATGTTTTATATACTGTATATTGTGTAACAATAATGGGACTTGCCTTGTGTGTTTATATTAGTGCAACTAATAATAGCAATAAAAGTAATAATAATGCCAATAATAATTATATTAATTCTACAACAATGATAAGATAAGATAATTATTATTATTGACACAGTTAACTTTGCATAATTATGTGCCCATTAATGATAGTAATAAATAATTATGTAATAGAAAAATATATCACATAAAAAGGTATTATTATAATTATTATTTTAATTATGACTACTAATAAGAAATTGTTCTATTATAATTTATAAATAATTATTAATATTAAAATGAATAAAATTTATAAATGTTTAAATATAGTAAGAATGACAATATAATAATATTAATAATAATATTAATGATCCTAATAAGGATTATTAAAATTTAAAATATATAATATATTGTATAAATATAAATATATGCACATTATTTTTTACATAAGCAATTATTTAATTGTCTAATATATTGTCCAACTGAAAAACACCTTTTATAAACAATATTAATTACAATGTTAAGAATATTTTTACTCGTTGTTGTTATTATTATTATTATTATTAACACTTAATAGTATTAATATAAGTATGACTATGATTTGTACTCATTAATGATAATTATTAAACAATTATATATTACTATATACCAATAATAATTACTATATACCTAGGATTTTGGAATTTAATGATGTAATAACGTAACGATGTTTAGCTTAATGGTTAGATCGTAGCTACGTGCCCCTAATTACCGAGCTTTCTATCGTTAGATGGATCACGATAATGAGACGGACTACTTGGAGTTTGACTGCAGCGTCACGGTGGACAGGGAGTCACGGCGCATCGGCCTCTTCCTGCTCTACCTCTGCATGTTCATCGCGGGTTTAGCACTGAACCTGACGGTGGTCTGGGTGAACTGGCAGCGGCGCCGCTCACGCAACACGGTGATTTTCTGCACGCTGAATGTGGGCGTGGCCGACACCATGCTGGTGCTACTGCTGCCCATCAGCATGCTGGAGGCCATCCTGGAGGGCGTCTGGCTCTGGGGTGACTTCCTGTGCCGCGTTTCCAACATGCTCATCACGGCCAACATCTACGCCAGCTGCTTTTTCGTGGCCTACATGTCCGTCGAACGCTACTTCGCGCTGGTTTGCGGTTCGGCGCCGAAAACTTCAGGGATGCCGGAGAAGCGCAGGAGGAACCTGATCGCGGCGGCGCTGTGGATCCTGGCGCTGCTCCTGTCCGTGCTGCAGATGGTTCACATTCACGTGATCCATCTGTCCGAACCCGGGTGCTATGCGTGGCCCGAACACGGCTACATGCAGTGGTTCAGCGCTCTGATTATCGTCCAGTTCCTGCTGCAGTTCCTCACCCCGGCGGTTACCATAGCAACCTTCAACACATTGCTGGCGCGAGCGGTCCGGTCCTCCCCCGAGGTCCAGGGCCGGAACCGTGACGACGTGTGGATCTTACACGTCTATTCGGGCGTCTTCTTGGTGTGCTGGCTCCCGCTGCAGATCACCGTCCTCCTGCAGCTGGTGGACGTCATGAACCCGGACGTCCCGGTCTTCGACTGCGACACCCTGACGCAGGTCTTCTTCACCTACACAGTGGTACGAGCCGTGGCCCTGCTGCATTGCCTGGCCAATCCGCTGCTCTACAGCCTCCTCAGCCGCAGCTTCCGCCACAGGCTCTTCTCCCTCATCCTGGCCCGCCTGCCGCAAGACGCTCTGACCAATCGAGACCCGAACCAGCCCGAGGCTAAAGGGAACGTCAAGGCGAACAGCGCCCCCGAACACAGCACCAGCCAGTCAGAGGCGTGATCAGACAATAACATAAATGTTTAACTCAGATATAGCGGTGTGTCCCCCTAAGCCTCTGTTCCATCTGGTAAATGTAAATATTTTTTCAAAAGTGTCAGAAACCCAGAAAGTGCTCATATTAATGAAAATATATATCTAAATAAACCACAGTTTAAATAATGACTGGAGTGCATGCAGTGAATATAATATTTTCTATCCATATTTAATCATATATAGTGTCGACAACAATGACCGGAGATGATGATGATGATGATGATGATGATTATTATTATTATTACTATTATTATTAAGATTATTATTATTATTATTATTATTATTATTATCAGTAGGTAGGGGTCGCTCTTGCAGAACCAGAGATGATCACACTATCTGTGTCTCTTTCCCAAACACAGCTCATGTCTGCATGTTGTGCTCTACAAGAAGGTAAGGTACAGAAGGTACAGAAGGTAACGCCAGGACTCGAACCCGGATTGGAGCGATCAGGAAGGTGTTATAAAGGAAAATTCTAGTTAGAGTATTCAAAAAATATATAAAAATATATAAAAAGATTTTAGACTGTTACTCTTAACTCAGATCCATTTAGATTGCTAAAGTTACCGTTAGTATATCCTAATGTAGGTTAGATTTAGTTAGAAGGTCCCTGTGCTTTTATTTTACTCCGCCATATGGTTATGGAAGGCCATATGGGAGGCGCGGTGGCGCGCGTGAGCGCAGCCTCGGGAGCGCGCACCAATAGCGTTTGCTACGTTCGGTGCGCTACGGCGGTGCGGATTCACGAAAGCAGGGGCCGTTACGCACAGAGGATTCCGTTTTCCATCGGTGTCAGAGCGGCGTGGGGTTCGGTGGGAACGCGGATCGGCGGCTCGCGCTCGGTTATAACCGTGCAGCGCGTGTTTGGTCTGTTTATCGTGATCGGGGCGTGCGCGCTTGCTTTATGGTTTGTACAAAGCGCATGGGTGTTTTAACGCTACCGAGCTCTGAGTGTGTCTGTGTACACACATATATATATATATATATATATGTGTGTGTGTTTGTGCGCGCGCGCGTGCTTCCCCTCATGACCTCGCACGGGATTTGACGGCGTTTTGATCAGATCTGATCCGATCTGCACCGATCGTAAGGCGTTTTAATGACTGCGGCTGGATTGCTGTGATTCGGGCCAAAGCAAGAAGTCAGTACGGTGAGTAAACACACACACACACACACACACACACACGATTTGGGAAGACCTCCAAACCCCACCTGCTGTGTGAAAACATTCAGAAGACCTTCTGCTCCAATCAATCCGAGTCTGATCCACACACACACAGCTGCTCCTATAACACTATTCTGGTAGGTGGCGATATTGCGATACACGATACTATCGTTGAAGGACGGTACAACACATAAATAGAAATTCTAACCAAGATACCATTAAGGTGCGAATTGTACTTGTTAGTCAAATAGCGTGTTTTATCCCTGTTAGCCCAGGCCAGGCTTGCAGGGGTCCGAAGTCTATCCTCAGAGAACGTAGGGTGCAGATCTGGAAAGTAACGCAAGTAGACGCGTTCTGAAAGGCTTCTTAAACTCTACCCACAGCCTGCACTTTAATTCGCTGGTTAATTACGAGGTGTTTATTTTATGTCGTACAGAAGCCACGCCCAGTCCACAGATAATGAGGGACGCTTTAGAGAGGCAGTGGCCTGGTCAGGACTCGAACCCTTGTCTTTGGGTATCGCTGATCACTGTGCTTCTGTGCCACCCTGATTCAGACCTTATTTGACTTTTTAATGATGTGTAAAAGAATGTCACTTAAGCTTCATGTCATTTGGCCAAATGTTTGCATAACCACACACACACACACACACACACACTCATGAGCAGCTGGTCACACTTGAGTCTTAAGGCCTGTGCGGTTTTAGGAAGTTTAGTCACGATGTAGGGAATTTTTCTGTACTCATACCAGGAGACATGAATGCACAGGAATTATTGTGTGTGTGTGTGTGTGGTTATGTGGACAGCAGATAGCTTACATGAACTTCAGAGCATGTTCTCTTCCTGAACAGATTAGAAGCCGGTACACACTGGCACCAGCTTTGCATTTTAATCTTCACTGCTCTGGATCAAAACCAGTCATAATTTTATTATTATTATCATTATTACTATTATTATTATTAGAGATGGGTATTGAAAAGGACGTCACGATACATTTATATCACGATACATTGTGATACGATGCATATTGTGATATATCGTGATGTTCCACGTAGTTCGCTGAAAAGATAAAAACAGCTAAATTACAAGTTAGGATGTACGATCTGGGTCGCCTTAATCCATCACATGATAATTCAAACCTCAAAGAGTCAAAACACTGTATTGCGCCATCTACAGGAACAAAGACTGTAGTTTACACATCATTTAAAATGTGTTTTTTCCTCCTTATAAAAATATATTTTGAGCTGAAAATCAATGTAGTATATCATTAAAATAAATATTGCGATTATATTGCTGTATCAATTTTTTTAGCACAGCCCTAATTTTTATTACAAATTATTATTGTTATTATGATGATGATGATTATTAATTGTTGTTATTATTATTAATTATTTGTTATTATAATATTGTAATTATTATTATTATTATTATTACTTTTATAATGACTACTTGACTAATTGTTGTTATTATTAATTATTTATTGTTATTATATTATACATATTAATATTATTATTAGTGGTAGTAATAGTAGTATTAATTATTTTTATTTTGCTATTATTATGATTATTATTAATAATAATTATTGATATTGATTATTATTATAATATAATCATTATTATATTATTATTACTACTTATTATTGTTATTATTATTACTATTAATTATTATTATTATTATTATTATTAATGATTCTTGTGTTATTTATTATGATGATGATTATTATTATTATTATTATTATTATTATTATTTATGATTACTAATAATTACAGTTGTAATAATTTATCATTGTTATTATTAATTATAATTGTTATTATTATGTATTTATTATTCTAATATAATTAATGCTGTTATTATTATTTTTTTACTTTCCTTTTATTATGTTATATTGTTCCTGCTATTATATTGTACAGGTACTCCCTGAGTTACGATGGGGATATGTTCTGACAAATCCATCCCAAGGTTTTCGTAAATTGGGGACTTTTATATATACTGTATATATCATAGTGTAGTTACTCTAAAGAGGTTTAAAACACGACCACGCCTTTTCTCCACTACATTTCCCAGCACTCATCACTCTACGTCACATGCTTTGTTGACTTCCTTGTAGATTTGTATCTTTGCTAAAATGAATACCTGTTAGTAATACCCGGTCCGGGTCCTGGCCCGGTAAATTACGGCCTTCTGTCCGGGCTGGCCTCCGGAACACATTCCCACAGCCCCAAAGGACAACTCAAACCTCGCCCGAGGTGGGATACGAACAGACTTGATTCGGTCATTTAAACTTAATTCCTAAATCAAGTCATGTGACTGTGGTTTTATGCACCCTCCCGGCTGTGGTGTTTATCGGAAGCTTGCGAAATAATGATCTGGCGATTAACGCGGGACAGAGCCAATGTCGAAACTGTGGGAGATGACTGGGACCAGTCGAGCTAATCCTGACGGGCCTTACATAAGGCTCAGCTGAACACAGTGCTATTGTTTTGAAACTTGCCAAGGAGACTGAGAGATAAAACGAGCCGTGCTGATGAGGCACTTCCTGTTCTGGTCTGTGCTCGGGGTAGTTCCACATCAGATCGGGATTACTGTTCATCTCAGAAGTTTTGGCACCTTTGGTAAAGACAGGCATCGTCACGTCACCCTGAGTACGAGAGATAACGCCGAACATTTTATTGAAGTGCGGCTGTGTGACTCCATGATGTGAGTTCAGTCTCTGAGGAGTAAAGATGATCAGAGGATCTCCAGTTTATTAACAAGAGTGTAAGAAAATGTGAAATCTGTAAAAACAATATTCCTCAAATAAAGACTGGAAAGGATTTATATATTTCTCCCTCTACAGGGCTTAATATCATTAAACCATTCAAGAAATCTGGAGGCATTTCCTAAAAATCCTAAACTGAAGAGGGGTGATCTCCGCTCCCTCAGACGGCACTGCATCAAGAACCGGCATTCATTAATAGCTGATAGAACCACATGGACAAGGGATTCCGTTATCAAACCTTTCTCAAGCTCTACAATACAGAGTTACATTCACAGATACCACTTAAAACGTTACTGTGCTAAAAAGAAGCCTTATGTTATAACCATGTCCAGAAGCGGCACCGACTCGGACACACTAATGCTGCCGGCAACTTCTTTATAAGGGGAAGTGATGTCACCAGGATGCACTGTGAGAGAGAGAGAGAGAGAGAGAGAGAGAGAGAGAGAGAGAGAGAGAGAGAGAGAGAGAGTTGCAGCGTGCTGCGGTGTTAATTTGGGTTCTGGTGGAAGGGCGTGAGGTGAGCCTGCCTGCACCTTTTGGATCGGTTAGATCTGGCGCTTTAGTCGTATTACAGCAAATGGTCAGGGTTCCGCCCACCGGCAGGCATCCATTCATTGGGCGCCTGCAGGGTGTGCGGTGAGGAGTCAGGGCTTGTTGGGGTGTGTCATCTGCATTCCAAAACACTCGGCTCCCTCTCTCCTTGTCTAGACAGCTTTCCTCGACCTGTGTGCGTCTTAATATTCACTCTAAAACACACACACACACACACACACATGTACGTACGTACGTTCTGCTTATATATACACCGTGTGACTCAGAGCTGAAATGAGAGACTCCGCGTTCTTAATGATTTCAAACTATTTTGTTCAGGTTACGTGTCAAAACGTGAGAGGATCAAACGCAGACTCTTCCAATATTATTGGAAGTTATTATATTTTAAATGATTAATAATCTCCTCCTCCTTAAGGTGCGGTTAAATCCAGTTAGTTTACATTTCAGACGAGACACCGCGGCTCTCTTCTTTATCTAATCTTTATTCTCGCTGTTTGTCAAAGAATGTTTAGGTAAATGAACATGAATAAACTCAGATCATCACAAACTAACTCACACACACACACACACACACAGGCCAGCACCAGGCCGCAGCAGGCATCGGGGCCCTAACAAACCCACACGTTGATTCCTCAGTGTTTCCTGATGTCTTTCTTCTGCGGTTTTTTCACCAGGCCTTCCAATGGGGGCAACGAAGAGCAAAACCAAAGACCCAGGTCAGAGATCTCTGAGTCTGGATGGTACCATCGGTTTGAGCTCTTCCAGCGGGCACCATTTCAACTCCGGCCCTCAGACCCAAACTCCCAACCGGAGCCCTGCGGTGGGAACGGGCAAACGGAGCAACACGTACCACCCCAATAACGCAGAACATCTCCTGTTTGGAGGGGCAGAACATCCGGGGAGCGTCACGTCACCCATACGAGGTACAAGTTTAAGAGGCTAGGAGATTGTTTTTTGTCAAAGACATGGGCAGATGGGGTAAGGATTATGACATGGGGTGTCCTGTGCCTTTAAATATCTGCCTCTCGCAGAGGCTAACCGATTTTCAGGGGTAGTTGTTCTTCAGAACAAACATTCGGGAACACCTGTGCCTCGTCCCTAACCTCGGTTCCTTTCTCCCCCGTAGCTGGCGTCACCACGTTCGTGGCGCTGTACGACTACGAATCCCGGACATCCGCGGATCTGACGTTTAAGAAGGGAGAGCGTCTGCAGATCCTCAATAACACGTGAGTGTTATCCTCCGTCTGTCATCGAGCGCTGTCATTAAGTAGCCTCTAAGTGGCGGGTACCTTCGGGGGCAGGAGAGCCTGATGACAGATCACGAAGAGGCAAAATTAATATTTATATCTTTAGTCCAGACGTCCAGTCAGCAGAGCTGCTGCAGGACCCTGAGTCATCGAGATGAGGAAAACACCGACGGTGTGACTCAGGCTGGAAATAAACAAGCGCTTGTTTCCTCTTAGGTACAGTCGGCTCTAGAAGCATCGCTGCCACCTGGTAACGATGGGACGAGGGGATAATAAAGCATAAAGAGTGCCAATAGTTTTTGGACAGGTCTCATTATGCAGCGCTTTAACAGAGCATTAATATCACACATTACTGATTATATAATAAAACAATGAACAGTAAGTAACAGCTCGTCATCACGCCTCCGTCTAACATTCAGCTCCCAAATGATGTGAGACACTCAGAGATCTTTAGGATCTGATTTGATCTGAATGGATGCTCTGGTGTTTTATGTTTTATTATTTCTTCTCCTCATGCTTCATGCTATAAATTAGGAGGAAGTACAACTACAGGTCAGTAACGCTCTCTTCTGCTTCTCCTGATTCTGCTCACATTAAACCTGTACGATGATGCTGGATTAAGATTATAAACATTGTTTTTAACTTAAAAAGTGGATATATAATATAAATTATTATTATTATTCACTTAAAGTTGTATTTTATTGTACTGTATCATAACCTTATCAATAGCAGTAATAATAGTATTAATAGCACATATCTGTATAAAACTTTTTTTTTTTTTTTTTGTTAATTGTGCTTTTAAATTATCTTTAAAAATGGACAATAAAAAATACCGTTATAATAATGTTAATAAAATAATAAATACATTTATATAAAATAAATATTGTTAATAATTATAATAAAATATACATTATAACTATAATATTATTAGTAATACTATTAAACATAAATCAATTTTCTGTATAGATTTTAGATCTTTTTAATGAAATATTATAATAATAAATAAAAACACATTTATAGTGACAAAAAGTATAAAAATAGTGATTAAAATATATTTATATATTTTTAGTGTAATAGAGTATAATTATCAATAAAACAATAATAATAATATAAAAAATTTTATTTTTGTAATTGTAGTTTTACTTTAACCCTAAGAAAAATTAAAATGATTTTACTACTAATAGTAATAGTGGTTATCATTATTATTATTATTATTATTATTATTATTATTATTATTCTCTATTTATATTCTTCTTCTTCTTCTTCTTATTATTATTATTATTATTATTATTATTACTATTATTATTATTACTATTACTATTATTGTACATTTTAATTTGCTCTTCATTTAAAGTTGTATTTTTCTGTTATACTAATAACAAATAATAACTGAATAAAAGTTTTTTTTTGTTGTAAATGTACTTTTAGTTTACATAAAAATGATAATAAAAATAATAATAACATAATGATAATAATATAATATATGTGTATATAGATGTTTGTGTTTGCATATGTATGGGTGTATTTAGATATTATTGTGTATAGATATAATTTAGATTATTTAGATAATATTATTATTATTATTATTATTAGTGTTATTTTTGTGGTAGTATTATTAATAATAAGTGTGTGTGTGTGTGTGTGTGTGTGTGTGTGTGTGTGTGTGTGTGTGTGTGTGTGTTTATTAGGGAAGGAGACTGGTGGTTAGCGAGTTCTTTAACCACAGGGAAGAGCGGGTACATCCCCAGTAACTACGTCGCTCCCTCCGACTCCATCCAGGCTGAAGAGTAACGGCACTTTTATTCTGTTTTACAGATTTGTTCTAGAGATATTTCTACAGTCTTAGAATAATTATAAATAGTTATTCATTTCACAGAGCTCATTTAGAACAAAGGCACTGGGATTGATTAAACTGATAGAGGTATTGATTACTTTCGGTCTGTAGGTGGTTTTTCGGGAAGATAACTCGGCGTGATTCGGAGCGACTGCTCCTGACCTTACAGAACAAAAGTGGGACGTTCCTCGTCAGAGAAAGTGAAACCACTAAAGGTCTGAAACTCCTTTTAACAAAACCTCAGCTGCTCCACTTGGTTCGTCGTTACCATATGTTTGTGTAATACGTATTTGCTCTGTGAACTGCTGCTGGGTGCTTTTAGGAGCGTACTGCCTCTCTGTTCTGGACTACGACAACACAAAGGGGCTCAATGTCAAACACTACAAGATCAGGAAGCTGGACAGCGGAGGATTTTACATCACGTCCCGTACCCAGTTCTCCAACCTGCAGCAGCTCGTTCTGCACTACCGCGGTCAGTTCAGTATCAGAGTTACAAACTGGATGTATTATAATGTGTGTTTAAGCACGCTTACTTTGAAGGGCTTGGGTTTTGGGGAGGCTGAGTTTTCATAGAACAGGTTTTAGGGGACGAGTTTTTTAGGAGTGAATTAGGGCAAGTGTAATAACGTCCCTTACTTTTAAGAGACCCAGGCAGCAGTGTTTAGGTGATGAGTGTTTTAGTGGCCAGTATTTGAAGGGTAAGAGGTAACTGTTTAAAGGACAGGTGTCTAAGGGACCAGGGTCTAAGGGACCGGTGTTAAGGGACCGAATGTTTAAGGCAACAGTGTTCAAGTGCTGAACAGGCCAGGGTTTAAGGGTGTGAGTGTTTAAGGGGCCAGTATTGCAGGTGACAGTGTTTTAGGCAGCAGTGTTTAAGGGGTGAGTTTTTAAGTGACCAGTGTTTAGAGGAGGAGTGTTTAATCCACCCATGTTTAAGGAGCCAGTGTTTAAGGAACCAGTGTTTTAGGTGTTAGTGTTTAAGTGCCAGTTTTGAGATGCTACATGGCAGTGTTTAAGGGACCGGCATTAAAAATCATCCATGTTTAAGGCTGAGTTTTAAAGGTGCGATTAGGGGTCAGGTTTAGTAAAACGTTTAGAAGAGAGTTTTAGGGAAAGTTGGATATCTTAATCTGCTCTTCAGGTCACCCCAGGCTTTAGGGTTTAGATTTCGGGTTCTGGGTGTTCATGTTCCCATTTTTGAGTCGTTAGGATCTGTTAGGATACTGAGCTGTAAGTGATGCTGTTATTAATATCCCATATCCCGTCTCGCTGTAGCTCACACAGACGGATTGTGTCACATCCTGACGGCCATCTGCCCCACGCCGAAGCCCCAGACGCAGGGACTGGCACGAGACGCCTGGGAAATCCCCCGCGAGTCCCTGCGACTCGATGTCAAACTGGGTCAAGGGTGTTTCGGCGAGGTTTGGATGGGTACGGTGAAACAATTTAAAATTAACACGTCCAACTGTGTTCTGGTGTTTATTTATTTATTACATATAGCACACACTGAATTCCTTGCATGGCTTTTTTAGGGTTCAGGGGTGAGTGGTATGGGGGAGGGTTGGCATTCCTGTGGCAGCTGACAGTAGACGGGTAGGGGGGTTAAAACATGTTGGGTTAACAAGGGGCAGTAAACCAGAGTAAAACAAAAAAAGTAATGCAGGGGACCAAACCATTTGTGTCGGAAGCGCGTCTTAAACGCATTCGGTTTCTGGTTCAGGAACGTGGAACGGGACGACGCGGGTAGCCATAAAGACCCTGAAGCCTGGCACCATGTCCCCTGAGGCATTCCTGGAGGAGGCTCAGGTCATGAAGAAGCTCCGTCATGAGAAGCTGGTGCAGCTCTACGCCGTCGTGTCTGAGGAGCCCATCTACATCGTCACCGAATACATGAGCCAAGGTCCGGTCCATAGCCGATGTTCGAAAGTGTAGGGGCATGCCGGTCTGTGTTACGTACCACAGAACCCGTCCCAGTTCCCAGGGGGTGAGGCGTAACTCCAGAATGCGTCCACATGGGCATGGGCACGATCTGTGGCACTTGACGCAGACCAGGGGTATCAACGTCATAGTAATATCAATATCAATCAACTTTACTGTAATCAATCATCTGTGTTCATTTTCTCATGACAGGAAGCCTGCTGGACTTCCTCAAAGGTGACAAGGGGAAATATTTACGACTCCCGCAGCTGGTGGACATGGCATCCCAGGTACCATATTAAATAATAATAGTAGTAAAAAATTCAAAATAAAGTATAATAGACACTTAGAAATAATTCTAACAAATAAATACATCATAGTAAATAACACCGATAATAATAATAATAATAATAACAATAATAATAATAACAATAATAAAAACAATAATAATAATAATAAATGCTTAAATAATAAAAACATGAATAAAACGTTATAATAATAGTAACTGTAGTTATATTTATAGTATTAATGTAATGTAATATAATATTGTAATAAGTAAGATAATAAATAATATCATGTTTAATAATAATATTAATAATATTAATATTAATGTAATAATAAATAATAAAGAATAAAATATAATAAATAATAATAAATGAATAGTAATAAATAATGTAAGTTATAGAAGTTATGTACTACTACTACTACTACTACTACTACTAATAATAATAATAATAATAATAATAATAATAATAATGAAAATGAGTAATAATTTTTTTATTTAATATTAAAAATAGCTTTATTAATAGTTATAATAATTGTAGTTGTGGTAGTAGTTCTAATAGAATTAGTACAATAGAATTATTACTAATAGTAATAGTAGTAATAATAATATTAATCTTTTTTGGGGGCAAAGTCTTAAAGTTTAAAATATAAAAGAACTTATGATACAACAAGTAAATTAAAAAAAAATTTTAATTAATTATAGCGGTTGGGTGCCATGCAGTAGACTGGCACCCTGTCTAGGTTTAGTGCCCGCTTTACCCCCTGTAATTAGAACATATTTGTACTTCTTTATTCCTGATTGTTTCAGGCTGAGAATTAGATCGTTGCCGTTTGGTCACTGGTGTTTATTTTTAGATCGCTGCAGGTATGGCCTACGTGGAGAGGATGAACTACGTCCACCGAGATCTGAGAGCCGCCAACATCCTGGTCGGAGACAATCTGGTGTGTAAGGTGGCCGATTTTGGGCTGGCGAGACTCATCGAGGATAACGAGTACACGGCCAGACAGGGTGAGGGGCGCGGGCACCAAACGGGTACCTCATTATAAAAGAAGGAAACTGAAAATGAAGTAAAACAATGGAATAAAGCCTGTTTTTTACCCACTAGCAGGTTACTCAGACGAGTGGCGCTGTAGGTATCAGAGATGATCTTCTTCTCATTATAACCTCATTCAAAAGCAGCCTTAGCAAAAAGTTTTGGCTCCCCACTCTATCAAAACGTGAAGTGACACTTGGTGTAAGGACTGGAACTGGTACTGGAAGTGTCCTGTTTTTTTAAGGTTGAACTTGAAGAAGGGTGCCAAAACTTTGCCGTAAACCTTGTCGTATTTTCTGAGCTATCAGTCGCTTGTGATTTAGACATTACTATTTTCTCAGATTGATTTTCTGAGCGTCTATACTTTGGAAAATATGGCAAAAAGCCTTTGTCTTTTCCTAATTCATTAACACTGAAGGTGGGTATCGGTGGGTATCACTAATTTTTGGGCAGGACAGCTCCTTTGCGGATGACTGGTGATCCACCACTATGTTTTACGTCTTCTATTCTCTTCGGAGCTTATTTAAAAGTCATTAATACAAGGCATTCGATTAGGAGTGCTGAAACTTTTGGTCAGGTCTGCATTTACTTACATTGAACAGACTGAAGGTTCCCCACAGTGGACCCTGGGTGATGGTGGGGTGTGTTTTTCCTTTTATACTTTAACAAACAAGAACTGGGCTTCAGTCATAACAGTCGAGAAACAGAATTTCCCAGTAGCTGTTTATTATACAGAAAATAAACCCAAATATATAAATTGATGAGCTTTAATTTATTAAAAAGAAAATAAAATGGATCTGATTTATAAGGCAGGCTGTTACTAAGATCCACTATCCTACTAACAGAAGCAAATCAGAATGAGATCCCGGTGTTTGAACCAAAGCACAGGATCCCTCTGTAATTTAAATGTTTTTTATCTGAAGCTCTTAATGTGAATGTTCTGAGTCAGAAATGTTAGTCGAAGTTTTAGATCATCAGCAGCTCGGTCGGGTTAATAAGAGCTGGATTTAACAGATCCATGAATGAAGCTCCGATCAGCCGTGGATGGTGTTTAATGAAAGACACCGAGTTTAACACCAGCAAATGACGTGAAGAAAATCAGAAAGATTGGAGCTGCTGATGCTGTATAACCCTCACGTAACATTTCTGGCTGATCCATCAAACCAAACCCAGCTAGAAGCTGATCATTAAGAGCTTCATTTAACACATTTAAACCAAAATATTTACAAAGCCAGTAGATTTTATAAACTTGTTCTAATTCATTTCGGCAGTCTTTTACTTGTATGAGTATAACGTTGGTGCATTGTTATGGCTGGCGTCGTTGGTAGGTTACGTGCGTATGTGTTCAGAGTGTCATTATTGCATATATCGGCACTCCTAGTACGTTTCTTAGCCAATCAGGTTGCGGGGTTTAATTTCCTCTCTGTTTCTGTTTGCTGTAACAAAAGGGGCCAAGTTTCCCATCAAGTGGACGGCTCCTGAGGCGGCGCTGTACGGTCGCTTCACCATCAAATCAGACGTCTGGTCTTTCGGTATTTTGCTGACAGAGCTGGCCACCAAGGGACGGGTTCCATATCCAGGTAACGTTCGGCGATCCTTCTGCTTCGTATGCCTTTACGGGTATCTAAGCACAAAGGTCTAAAAAACACACATTTCATCCAGGTATGGTGAACAGGGAGGTGCTGGACCAAGTGGAACGTGGGTACAGGATGGCATGCCCGGTCGAGTGCCCGGCCTCGTTGCATGACCTCATGCTGAGCTGCTGGCGCAAGGAACCAGAGGAACGCCCGACGTTCGAGTACCTGCAGGGTTTCCTGGAGGATTATTTCACCTCCACTGAACCTCAGTACCAACCGGGAGAAAACCTCTAGTGCTTCCAGTGCCAAACGAGCGGGCACTCCAAAAGGTGTGTGTATGGCGAAAGGACAGAACTTCGGAGAGAACTTAGTGCGAAAGGTACATGAAAAGGTCATACGTTTTCCTGCCCAGCGTAGTGCTGCCACGCCAAGTCAACAGGTCGTTTGACTTTTTTCCTTACATGTTTGTTTTTATTTATGCTTTCATTGTAAAAAATACATGGAGTAGCGCTGCCATTTTTTGTGGCATGCTTCGGACAGGGCTGCTTCTTTAGAGATGCCACACATTTTATTTTGAATTTGTTCCTGCTTACCTGGTCCCTGGAGCCAATTTAAAGCACTTTTCCGCCACTACAGGGTTCTGAATCCCGTGCCATCTTATAATGGTACTAAGGTTCCACAGTGATTGTGGATGGCCAGAAGGCTCACATTTCCAGTAAAGTCAACGGTGGAGTTTCAGTCATCCATTCAAAAGGTGAATCCAGGTTGCCAGGTCATACCATGTCAACCTTCAACATATAGTGTCCGAAATATTTTGAGGATCACCAGAAAAGCTGCCGGTACGAGAGTCCTAGTGGTTTGGGACAGACATGAGACTGGTACAGTTTTTGGCACAGAGTTATACATTGTCTTGTGGACTCACCTCTTCATTTCTCAGTGGGATTTTATGTGTTTTTTTGTTTTTTTTTGCATATTGAACACTTTTTGTAATGATTTGCACTCCGGAATATCCAACCCTGACCCAGATTTAGTTTCCTGGCACAGGCAGAGGTGGGTACATTTTTATTTAACCTGTCCTGGCACTTCAGGATACACGGTTACCAGGGTCTGTGGAGGGAAATATGGCAAGTGTTTGAGATAATCAAACACTTGTTTCAAACTGCCATTAAACCTACGTTTTGATAATTAACATGAATGTCACTAGTTGAAGAAATTATTTTGGGTCAAAACATTTAAACTGTGGACTATATGTAGGTAATCAGCTGGCCAAGGCTATCAGACCGCTGTTGTAGCCCATTTGCCTCAAGGGTGGATATGATTTCTTTATCTCCACTGTTGTAAAGAGATTATTTTTTTTACTTTTACATTTTAAACAACATAAGACCCACCCCGATGAAGGTGCCACGTTCAAGACATCACTCATGATACGTCATTACTGCCAGTTTTTCTTATTCACCGGAGTTTTTATTTTACAGAAGTTTTTGGAACGTTGTTCAGCATTGTTAGTACTAAAAAGGGTAAAATGTAGTGAGGTTACAGTATTAATGAAACATATTTGGGGGGAATTTAAAGAAAATGCATGAAGAGTCCCTATATCGTGGTGGTTTAGGAATTTAAGGAATTACATTCATGGTTAAGTTTTACTAGAGTAATACCTACATTAGCTTCATAACATCCATAAGTGTTACACAAAAACGTTAATACAGCTGTTCTAGATTATAAATGAAGACTTTTATCAAAACTCAAGGTGTGTGGCATAAAAGGAGCATCAATTCTCATGAATTATAGACTATAATAACAAAGAGGTTACACGAATTATATAAATGGGCATTTATGTGGGTACCCGTACCCAGGGTTTGCAAACAGGGCGTTACCCGGAGCGTCACACACTGTCCTTCAGCTTGTCATTTTCCCCTTATCCTGGTGCCCTCACTTTCCCAGGTGCCCATATATCCGACCGTTCATGTGATATAAAAGAAACAGGACAGGCACTTGCATGCCCATTATAGGCTCTTTCAAGGGTTAGCATTGTGAGGACTGCGTTGTGCCACACCCCTTCCATAACTAGGACTTTCCATATATGGAAATAAGGGCATGGCCTTGAGTCCGTAAACTTTTATTTTTGGTTTCTGTCTGTTCAAAACCTGCCTGCTTATAACGTAATATTGTGGCGCAGGGGGCTTTCTGGTTGGTCATTCCTACCTGACTCTCTCTTTCCTAGCGTTTGCACGACCAGATGACCCACACCGTGCCAATTTTGAGCAAATAGTTGACTTAATGCACGTAATTGGAGTGTGGGAGGAAACCCATAGACATAGACACCCTAACCCTAGACCCAATGAGATAGACAAGCAAACTCCACACGGGGCGGGTGTGAGGTCAGGATCGAATCGGGGATCTCTGGAGATCTCACCTGGCTGTTTATTCAGTGCCACCCTGGCCGCTTACCCACCAGGGCTTTGTCTGTGAAGAAAAGGGTCTTGTTTATCACATGTCCACCATGTTTCTTCTAGCGCTAAACGCTACGATATAATCAAAACAAGCAGTAGTGAGGCGATTTGTACTGTCTCCAAAGTGCAGTTTGTTTGATTACATCAGTTGCCTCCATAGGTTTCCTTAAACGTGCTGCACAGAAATCGCTGCATGGCATAATCAATAAATCTATAAGGCGTATGAGAGACGACTCCATGAAGCTGTGAAAGTGCAACTTTAATCACAAAACCTCTCATCGTGATGACCTTGTCACGCTCATGCCAAAACGTTTAAGCTCAATGTGAGTGCAGGCCAGCGAGGGAGTGGGGAGGGTTTTGAAAATCGCACTCTGGCACGGGGCAAGGCAATCGATTTCATTTATTCGTTGTAGCAGGAATTTGTATTAATGGGAGTTCGGATAGCGGGGTTCGACTCTAAGGATACAGATGTCTACAGTGAGGTTTGGGAAGTTTTTCTGAGAGGATTTGTAGTATCTGTGTACAGAAATTGGGAGACGATGTTGTTCACAGTGACAACTAGAGATGCACTGATTGCAATTTTAAATACTTTGAATTATAAATGACAGCATACAGAAACAGTTGCTAAAGAAAGATGGCAGGAGCTGTTGGCTTGTTCCTGGCTCCGTTTTCTCACTAGCTTTAGCTTTGTGAGATCAAAATATCAATCAGTGCAAACCTGCTCAAACTGTACTTTATCAGCCTTGATTAAAAACCACTTCACCAGTTAGTGTAAGGGTACAAGTACAAGCTGACGCTGAATTGCAACTCGCACTTTTAGACATCACTAATGTAAGCCACCGAGAGCACTAAGAATACACTCCTCGCCTAAGTAATAATAATAAATGGTACGACACGATTAAAAACACGCGGTGTGAGCTTTTATTAACTATTGAAATAGGCAAACACACATAAAACGGACCACAGACGCACAAGAACCGAACCTAAAAGTAAACAGACCATCGGGCTGCGCGCTAACCGTTGGCACCTGCAAACAGTATGGAATAGCTGAACGGCGTTTAATTAATTAGCAGCTTCGTTTATGAACTGTATTCCGAAATAACATCAGTTAAAATACTGTGGTGTTTGTGTCGCATGGCTGTGTTTGTGTCGTTGTCGGCGTCACAAGTGCAGGCTAAAGATTTTCGGCACAGAATCGGTTATATGGTACTGATCAATCGTGAACCGATCGCTGCATTTCTTGGGACGACGTGATTACAAGCTCCAATCTAAGGATTATGGGATCTGCTAACGGGCTAAATATAACCATTTAGCAGTGCCAGGGCTTGAACCCTCAATTTTCCAGTACAGTACTTTAACCATAGCGCCATTACTTAGCCACAGTGAGCCAACCTGTTTTTCAGTCACATTAAAAGACGTTCAAAAGTTACAGCTACCCCTAGTCAGCTAGCTAAGGTGTTTGATTTCACAGATCACCGTTTTCACCCCGAACGCTAGTTAGTTGCCCAAAAGTCATGGTCAACAGCTCATTTTAGCTAACTGATTAGATTACCTAGCCTAGTAGTGTTTTAGGGATGTTTACTGTCGATCCCCTTATCCAGTAATGCTAGTTAGTTAGCTAAAATGAGCTAGCTTGACAGGAATTTAGGTCATGGTTAACAAAGTCCTCTGGACAGGATCATGCTTACATCGAGCTTAAATTAGATCATGTTAAGCTACAATTTAGAGCATATCATAAATTAATCTGTAATTTATTAAATAAGAATCAAATTTTTCCCAGATCTACTGCTGACGGAATGTTTCCAGACTACTAGCAGGCAATGGATTCGTAAGTTGCGTGCTAAAGCCATAAACACGGTACACGAGAACTGCTGTTTTTATTGTACATAAACTCATTTCTTTTTTTGATTTTTTGGGATCTGTACGTTACCTGTGAACACTATTTGATACAATCCAGTGTTTCAGTTCTGTTTTGTTTTTGTTTAAATGTGGTGGAATGGGATTGTTTAATATACATAAGTACTGAACAGTAGACAGGTTTTAATTTTAAAAGTTTTAGTTTTAGGACTGTGCATGTTATAGATATGAACTTGTACTAATCACTAATTGTACAGTTATATAATGTAAATATCATGTAATCCTGATTAAACTGAGTAACGCAGTGTGAAATTTATTCTTTGCTCTTTGTCTTGCTTTTGTCCTTCTTGCATTCACATCCACAAATTTTTATATGTAAATCAATTCCACCTTGAAATCCTATCATAAATCAAACACTATTATATATTATTATTATTATTATTTTCTGACCATCACTTTTTAATACACATAGCTCTGACTATTTGTGTTTACATATACAAAATATAAAAAAAAAATAGTTTCCTTTTTATTGTAGCTAATATTAATAAAAGTTACATAAAACAAAATCATGACTACAAATCTGAATGTGAATCTTTTGAATCAAAATTTTTAACAGAGCCTTTAAAAAAGATGTAAACTTCTTGAAAAACAAATTAAGCATTCTTAAAGTTTACTAAAATGAAATTAAAAATGCTAAAGTTAAATCTATAACTTTAAATGATGTGGAAATAAAAAATAGTAATATGATTTTAAAAAAACACATTGCAAAGACATTTTTTAGTAAAATAAAATTAAAATATATTTGAAAATGAATAATTCAGTAACAAAAAATGTTACCTACTATGTGATAAAGATATAGTTACATGTTATTGGAGGTAGTGTAAAAAATGGCGAGGACACTTGGTAAACTAAAATAAAATAATATATTTAAGAATCAATAATTTAACAACATTGACAGTAATTAATTGTAAAGCTATAAACTATTAATTATGTATTAAAAATAAAACAGTTACATGTTATTGGAAGTAGTGTAAAAATTGGCAGACACTTATAGTAAACTAAATTCAAATAATATCTTTCAAAATTAATTTTATAATAAACAATACATTTAGTAATTACTAAATCTAAATTAGTAATCTAAATCTATTACTAACCTATAAAACTATATCCATATTTTAACTGTACATTTTGCATACCTGAAATAGAAAAGCAACATTTCCTTTCCAATTCAATTTCCTTTGTTGTTGTTTTTTTAGATAATATTGGAATGCGGAAAAGACGGAAACTAGTATTAAAATTGTTAAAATTAAAACTGAATCTAAAATGTTTTATGAATCTAAAATTTTACATCTTAAAACAATTCTAGCAATGGTAAATAATACATTCAAATTAATCCTGAGACTAAATAAAGCTTAAAATATTTCCCTGGCAGCTAACTGAAATAAAGATCAGATATTAGGACATTTCTTTTTTCTACTTTGGAAGTGAACTAATTGGTATAAACGTTTTGTAGGGTTAAAAAACTAAATTAAAATGAAGTTATTAGGGCGTTTAAATACTTTTGGCCATTTCGCGTACTATTGGATTGTTCCGCGGCTAAATGTACTACGCATGCGCTGTTTAACCCTGGTAACCCGGGCATTGGTTGGCGCTTGCGCAGTGCTGATAAGGGTTAGTGCTCTCTGTGTGCCATGTTGTGACTGAGACAGCAGAATTTAACTCTGTAGCTCAGCAAGGAATTACAATTTCTCCACGCTGGTGAAGGTTTATTTCCTCACCAACTTCAGTCCTTCAAGGAGGTAAAATTGTTTTTCGCTATCGCTGAGCCGTGTGTGTTTTAATTTAGAGTATTCGGTTAAAACTTTATAAAAAGGCGCCGGGTGGTGTAGCGATCTGCTAACGTGAACTAAGGCTGTGCTCCAAATAGCGTGCTCTTCCGCCGAGTAGTGGGATTAACTAGTGCGCCAGTGCCGTAAGCATTGCATCTTGTTCTGCTCACTTTATAGTGGGAGTTGTGCGGTTTGGATGCAGCCTTAACCTAACCCGCTAGCGGTAACTGAGGCGAGTTAGTAATGAACGTTAGTAAGCTAAGCTAACCTGTACGTTAGCATTTTAGCATTTCTCCCTAGCCGGAGCTATTCATCTCGGTTGCTAAGCTAACTTTGCTAACCAGGTTACCTTAGTGACTGAAATAACTTGGAGTTCATGCTAATGTAATTTTAGCCTACGTTAACCTAGCTATGCAAAATCACTACTGGTATTTTTTTTTTAATAATAATTTGTTTTTTGTTTATTAATATTAAACCAGATAGTTTTAATACAAGTAATAATACGTTTTATATAATAAGGGACGTAGCAACCATTCATGTGCCTTGTTGCGTTATTTAAAAAATAAATTAATAAATACAGTTAAGTAAAAATGAGTTTAAGGCGTTTTCCCTCTGAAAATCCATTTTGCAGTCATTTAATATATTATTTTTATTTTATATTGTAATGTATTATTCATTTTTGGGGTGTCCCACTTTATTTATTTTCATGTTGAAATTTTTTGGGTGTCCAATTTTACTTATTTACTTATTTATTTTCATGTTTTTGTTATTGGGGTGTCCCACTTTTTAGTTATTAATTTTAAGTAAATGGTGCTCGAATCAAAGTTCGAACCAGGATCCCTGCGGTGGTGGAATAGCGTGTTAGACCGCTTCTCCACCTGTATGGAGTCCATTATAAAAAAAGTTATTACATCTTTCATTATTATTATGAAAATTAGAATTTCATCTTAAACATTATTTGTTTTGTTCATTTTCAATTGATTTGTTTTATTTTTATTAAAATGTCTGATTGAATGGCTAAAATAATGCTTCCCCCCCCCCCCCCCTCCCATAAAATTTTTGTACATGTTAATGCTGTGATGGTGCATTTAGGACCACAGTCTAAACTTGATTCATATATTTCTATAAGTTTTCCTAATTTTATTCTTACTCTGGTTTGTAATTTACAGTCGTGTGTGTGTGTGTGTGTGTTGTGTGTGTTGCGTGCTTGCTGAGGATGAACTGTTAATTCTCTGTTGATGCGAAGCTGGTTCTGATTTTGTCTGTGCAGGTGTTCGGCGGCGTCGCCTCATCGGTGCTTCTCCTCGGTGTAGTCGTTCCCTTGCCCCGCGCCAAACTGTCGGACATGTCGGGACCGGTGCCGAGTCGAGCGCGGGTTTATACGGAAGTGAACACACACCGACCCAGAGAGTACTGGGATTATGAGTCCCACGTGGTCGAGTGGGGGTAAGAGATTTACTAATATTCGTAACTTTGCAATCAATGGAAGCTGTAGGTCGGGATAGGAATTCGTTTGGAACGTCTTCTACCTACCGCGTTTTACTGATCACGTTACACAGGGTTACCGATTTAGCATTCACGTGAACTAGGGGTGTAACGCTCTGCTCGTGATCCGATTCACGATACTCGATTTTCTCATGGCTATCGATTTTGTATTTGATAAAAGACATTATGCAAAACGATGCACTTGTGCACATTTTTACATAAAAAAATAAAAAAAATTATTAAAATGAATGGCTAGAAACAAATTTTTAAACAAAATGTTATTTTGTAGCTTCACCACCTCTAACATGAACTGAGGAACTCCAGAAATAAATCAATTAAATAAGTAAATTAGCCAGGTTTTTGTTTATATACCATGTTATGTTGAATATTTAATAATTTTTATTATTGATTGATTTGTCAGCTTTGGTCCTCCATAAAATAATGCCTACGTTTGCTTTTATAAATAATCTTTAGCGATTACAATAAATGAGGAGTTTAATGTTACTGCAGCAAACTTTAAAATTAAGTGCCTACCTTAAATTAAATATCGAAGTAAACAGTAGCTCGCTGAGAATGGAAGATGTGACATATGCTGCCCTCTGGTGTTCAAAAATTTAATTACACCAAATGTCATAATTAACAACCTGTCACATTTGAGCTTCGGTTACAGTTTAAGTGGCTCTGTTTTTTACTTATTAACCAGATAATCTGTGCCTGGCTTTGATTCTTCAGTTGTAAGCAGAACATCGTTTCTGAGTGAAATGAATCAGTAGGGTTTCCCTAGCCCTTTAATCCGTGTTTGTGTTTTAGGAATCAGGACGATTTCCAGCTGGTGAGGAAGCTTGGCCGAGGGAAGTACAGCGAGGTGTTCGAGGCCATCAACATCACCAACAACGAGAAGGTGGTGGTGAAGATCCTGAAGGTAAAACCGTCCCAATAAGGAGTGGGCGGTGCTGGGTTCGGCCGCAGGCGAGGTGTGTAATCATTTCGATGCGATGATTCTCTCCCTCAGCCGGTGAAGAAGAAGAAAATAAAGCGAGAGATAAAGATCCTGGAGAACCTGAGAGGAGGCCCCAACATCATCTCCCTGGTGGATATCGTCAAAGATCCGGTGGTGAGTACGTGGGATGGCTCGGATCCGGGACTCCTCGCTATAGGCCATAGGGTTCTCGTTCCCCACATCACTGCGAACGGAGGCGGCGACGGCCGTCCGTGGCCGGACATGGAATGGTTACCGTGACAATAAATGTCCTTCTGCTAAGCCCCTGGAGAAGGCCCGGGCAGAGACGGGGGCGTAGGGAAGGCGCCCCCTGTGTCTGGGTGGTGGATAACGAAGCTGCAGGAGCTGCTCGTGCCACATTCGTGCCGGCGGATCGAACGATCTTCTCTGCCGGGGGTCTGTCTGTCCCACGGTTCTGTCTGGGCAGGGTGCTTTATTAATTTTGTTCTTGTTTCTCCTCCTGCAGTCCAGAACTCCAGCGCTGGTGTTTGAACACGTCAACAACACCGACTTTAAGGTAAACGCACAGCAGCGCGGCTCGGTTCCTGCCCGCGGGACGACCGGTCCGACCAGTAATGGGTCGTGTTATTGTTCCATCTTTATTATTATTTTGATGAATCCGTTTGAGTTGCAGTCCTATGCCGTTCTCCCATGCGCATTTCAAACTTAAAAAAAAACGTCATTCCTCTTTTCATTTATGAGATATGGACAAACTCTTGCTAGAAATGAAAAACTAGTAAGAAACGTGCTTCGTTTTGCATCGTTTTCACTTGACATGAAAAGGACCGTGTTTTGTGAAATGTAACATTGGTAACCGAGACAGAATCGGATCGTGGACCGAGTATCGTGAGCAGAGCGTATCGTTACACCCCTAGAACGGTGCAGTGGAGCAATTCTTCCTGAGAACGAAGACAGAAAGTAGAATGATAGTGTTTTATTTCTGTCTTTTAAGACTGTGATTCTCTTTCCGGCCAGCAGGTGTCCCAGTAGGTGAATTAGACGTGTTTAAGACACTTTGCTTCCTTACTTAAGACCTCACCAGTGACCATGAAGTGCCATAACAGTCGTCTCCGACACGCAACACCATTTATTTGAACTATATATTTAAGGAAGTTGGTGATGTTGCAGGAAGTTGTTGCGTCGGCTTCACCTGCTTTTATCAGTTTGATCCGGCTATAGTGCCTGTTTGATGAACTTCAGATAGTGTGGCCTCATTTTTAAACTCCTCGATAGGACTAACCCTAAACACAGCCTTAAGCTCTTTACCCTTACCTCAGCTAATGAGCAGGCAGCTCCGGTCGTGCCTCACGATAACACCTGTCCGGAGCCGTTGTATCAATCAGAACCATGTAGCAGTGCCTCATTCTTTTTTTTCATTCCCATGTCTTGATCTTAGTGCTGTCTTTGCTTTAGCCAGAGCCTTGAGTAGCAGTTTCGGAAAGCGCTGATATCGGGTCGGTGTTGTAATGGATGGGGTTGGTGCGTCTCTGTTGTGCATATGGCATAACCTTACATTTTCATGGCAGGTTCTCTGCCAGCCGGATCCAGACCGGGCTCTCGCCTGGATGCTGCGAGGTTATCTTTGAGTAGATCGTGGATGTTCTTAGGTTGCTAAACGATGCTTGGGTTAACATTCGCGCCTTTCTCTCCTCCTAGCAACTGTATCAGACGCTGACAGACTTCGACATTCGCTTCTACATGTACGAGATCCTGAAGGTAAGAGGCGAGCCGGCGCAGCGCCATCCCAGAGCTCGATTTGTTTTGTTGGTCTGAACGATCTCTCCTTTTTGGGCTTAGGCTCTCGATTACTGCCACAGCATGGGAATTATGCACCGGGACGTCAAACCTCACAACGTCATGATCGATCACGAGCATAGGAAGGTATCTGTGAGACGAGCGGTCATAACGTGCCAGATCATCCTGCTCGCCCTTTCGTGGCCCGGTTTAATGCGCGGTGTGTGTTACAGCTGCGGCTCATCGATTGGGGTCTGGCGGAGTTCTACCACCCAGGCCAGGAGTACAACGTCAGGGTCGCCTCGCGCTACTTCAAAGGACCCGAGCTTCTCGTGGACTACCAGGTGGGTCAGCTATTGGGAAGAGTGCCCGTGCGGTGATGCTGATCAGTTCTGGACTAATGGAGCTGTGCTTCCGACTTGCAGATGTATGACTACAGTCTGGACATGTGGAGCCTGGGCTGCATGTTGGCCAGCATGATCTTCCGGAAGGAGCCCTTCTTCCACGGCCACGATAACTATGACCAGGTACTGATTAAAGTGCATCTGGAAGTTGGTGTAGGTCAACCTGGAGTCTCCTTCCACCTCTCTCTCCCTCTCTCGTTGTGTAGCTGGTGAGGATAGCCAAAGTGTTGGGAACCGAAGATCTTTACGATTATATCGATAAATATAACATCGAGCTCGAACCCCGCTTCAACGACATACTGGGAAGGTGAGCGCCAGCCTCCGCGCCCTGTAGCGCCGACCCCTGGACGTCCCAGTAATCCTCTTGCTCCTCACAGGCATTCGCGCAAGCGGTGGGAGAGGTTCGTGCACAGCGAGAATCAGCACCTGGTGAGTCCCGAGGCGCTGGACTTCCTGGACAAGCTGCTCCGGTATGACCACCAGGCCAGGCTGACGGCGCGGGAGGCCATGGAGCACCCCTACTTCTGTGAGTACCCCAGACAGGATGGGCCCTAAGGCGCCCTGAACCTCCCCTGAATCTGTTTCCATTCCGTTTTCAGACCCCGTGGTGAAGGACCAGACCAGAATGGGAGGGCCCGCTAACATGCCGGTGTCGAACCCCGCAGCCTGCACTGCTGCCATGATCACCGGTCAGCTGGCCTTGTTTAGTTGTCTCATTAGACAGGGAGCTCGTTGGATTGATTTCGTGCCTAACCCTGTGTAATCCCCCCCCCTCTACAGGCATCGCTGCTCTTCCTGCCTCCACCGCTCTGGGCCCGCTGGCCGGATCACCCGTCCTCCAAGCTGCCAACGCCCTCAGCGCCGTCGTGCCCGTTACCGCTGGCGCCACCCAGTGAGACCACGGGGGACGCTCGGACAAAAAAGGTGTTCCTCCCTCGGTTCCTTATATAAACCCTCCTGAAATTCGACGGTTTACCTGAACTGTACAGACTCTTGCCTGTGTGTGTGTGTGTGTGAGTGAGTGAGAGAGAGTGCGTTAAAGTGGACGAACTGTTACGCGGCGGTGACTTGAAGCACACTTTTCCACCGCCGTACCGCACGTGAAACGAGCTTTTTGCGTTAGAAGGAACGGACCGGGACCAAATCAGCGCTCTTGCTCCACGTCTCGGTTCCTCCAGTGAAGATCAACCCAGTCTGAGCCATGCACATCTCCTAGGGGTGTCTGGGAATGTTCTGGGGTACTATCAGAGGAGTCTTGGGGCACTTTAGGGAGTCTGGGAGTGTCCTGGGTGGATGTGAGCAGTCCTGGGAGTTTTAGAAGAGTCCTAGTGGAGTGTTGGGTATTATGAAAGGAATCTTGGGGTACGGGGGGGGGAGTCTGGGGTGTTTTGGGAGGATGTTGTGTGACTGTAGGGGGTTTGGGGAAGGTCCTTGGGCACTGGGGGATCCTAGTAGGTGCAAAGTGAGACTCGTCGTGTCGTCCCACAAGTCCAGCGCCGTAGCGCTCCTGTACGTTTATGGTTTTGCAGATCATGGAAATAATTCTCACCATCTGTTATCGGATAGAACATGTGGAAAGATGACGGGCGTCGAGTCTCTGGTATAAAAATAAATAAATAAAAAAGCCTTTGCTGTTTCTCCGTAACGCTGGACTTTTGGGATGCCCTGTAAACGTCCGGACCAGACTGGACTGGACTGTTGTGGTCAAACCCTGGACTTCGGTTATGTAGAGGATCCAGTGGCGTGAGCCAAAGCAGAGAAACCAAAACTGTTATTAGAAGCCAAAAGGCGTGGTCGGAACGCAAAACCCGTTCTGAGCCTCGGTAGGAGGACGGAGCAACATTTTCTTTTTTTATTTTTTCTGAGAATAACAAAGGCAGATCTGCCGAAAATAAGGTCAAACATTTCCTCAACCCTCTCGATCTAAATCTGAATCCTGATGGTTGTACATGGTGTATGTTCTGATGGTAGATGAGTAGTATTTCAGGATATTTGTGTAAATAAACGTGTTTTATTTATCGCATGTCTACCTTGTTTCCTTAACGACAATTTTCTGGTTAGAAACGTTGTGTTTCTCCAGAGTGTGCCAGTAGGGGTGCGGTACTGCCTTGTGCCCCATGCTCCCAGTTAGCAGCTACCCAAAGAAATACCACTGGAGCTTGGTTTGAACGCGTTTCTTGGTCCCTTTATTACCGACACGACTGGCGTTACAAATAATTTAGCCCTCGGTACAGTACGTTAGGTTTTTGCTGGTGTGCTGATCGATCTTCGTTTATAATTCGGAATTGGTCCAGGACAGCCGCCGGTAGCCGGGAGAGAAGCGCCGCCTCTTAAATACGCTGCACAGGTCCTCTCTGTCAGAAACCCTGCACCACAACAAACAGGATCGTTAGTACCAGCACCAGATCAGGAGATAAACCCATCGGCTGACACCCTATTCCTACACGGGGAAAATAGGCCAAATGTTTGGGTATGAAGAGCAACGCCATAGCAACCACTTGGCAAACACCTGGTAATGACTTTGCAACTATGTAGCCCTGACCTAACAAAACCCTTGCAGCTTATTGACCATGAAATCCTCGTTAGCTCAAATTTAGCATAAATCGGGGGCGTCGGATCTCACCGTCGCTGGCAGAGCTCGTGGTCGATGTCCTGCAGCGATTTGCCTTTGGTCTCTGGTAGAAGTTTGTAGATGAAGACCACAGCCCCCACCGCTATCGCTCCGTACGCGAAGAACGTTCCGGAGAGTCCCATCACATCTTGGAGACAAAAGAGACTTTACGATCGCGCAACGCTACCCGATTGCGCTATTTAATCCGGAATTCCACGCACCGATAACGTTGAGGAAGGAGAAGGTGACGATCAGGTTTGCGATCCAGTTGAAGCAGCTGCTGAAGGCAAACGCTCGGCCTCTGACGTCCGCCGGGAAGATCTCGCTCAGGACCACCCACGTCACTGCAAATCGCAAAAGTTACGTTGAATAACCCGATAACTGTAATATAAGGTACACCACTAGGGGCAGTTTAAGCATTTCTAGACACTTACTTGGTCCGAAGCTCACGGAAAAGGCAGCGACGACCCACATCATGCAGAATGAAACGAGCCAATTTAGCGTCCCCACGTCACGAGGAAGGGCGGGCGCATCCGTGGTGTGGTTTCTAGCGTCCGCTGCCGTTTTAAGAGGAGAGCTGCACTGTCTGACGGCCTCAAACTCCGAATGTCTGCTCAAAAAGCCGATCAGGATCAAACCCACCGCCATGGCCGAGCAGCCGCCGATCAGGAGGGGCCTCCGCCCGACTCTGTCGGCGCAAAGCATCGCTACCAGCGTCGCCACCGCTTTCACGATCCCGAGTCCGAGCGACGCCAGGATGGCGGATGCTTCGTTCTTATATCCGACCGACTTGAAGACGGTGGAGGCGTAGAACAGGACGTTGGGCTGACCCGTGAGCTGCTGGGAGATCACCAGGCCGACACCGACGAGCGTCCGCGTGCGCATGTTGTTCTCGCGCGCAAAAAGGTGTAAGATCCTACGACCTGCTGCTCCATTTTCGGGCCCCCCTTCGCCATTCTGGCTTGGCGTCGCAGGTTGGGACGGGAGAACGCAGATGCAAACGAGCTGCACCAGAGACGGAGCGATGACCAAGCCGAACATGTACCTCCACCCGTCCTGGACGCCAGACAGAGCGTAGTTCAGGGCATACGCCAGGAGAATCCCGTTGGTGACGCCAACTTCATACAGGGTCACCATCAGACCCCTGCGCTCGGCCGAGACCATCTCGGAGACGTAAATGCAGCAGGACATGGACGACACGGACATGGCGAAGCCCACCACGACCCGGCCGGAGATCAGGACCATGAGCGAAGAGCCGACGGCCAGGATGAGGCTCCCCCCGATGATGAGGAGGTTACTGAGCAAGATGGAAGCCCTCCTGCCTCGACGGTCGATCAGCCAGCCACCGATCACCGAGGCCAGGACGGCCCCAACCAGGAGGGAGCTCACCACGGCCTCCTGCTCCACACAGCTCAGCTGGAACCGGACCTGAAGCTGCAGCAGAGCGCCCGAGATGATGCCCAGTTCGTACCCGAACACCAAGCCGCCAAGCATGGATATGGCGGCGGCCAAAAGCAGCACGGAGCGGCCTGGAGAAACATTTAATTTAACACGCGTTTTAAAAACATAACATCCACTGGCATCCACCCAAAACATAGAAGTGAAGTCACAGTTTAAATTCACTAATGAGGGTAAATTTTTTTTTTTTAAATAATAATAATGATGTGATTTCAAATAAAAGCAGGATCCACCAGAGGATCTGATCAGAGGATCTCCAGCTTATCACCAAATGTGTAAGAAAATAATTGAAATTTTTAAAAACAATGTTCCTCAAATAAGATTGATTTGTTTTCCCCATCTTCTTATTTATATCTTCATTTTTGCTTCTTTTTCTTGTCCTTTCCTCCTCCTTCATCCACTTGGTTCATCCACTCTTCCTCCTTTTTACATCTTTCTGTCCACATTCTTTAATCTTTTTCTCTATTGCTTTCTTTTTCCATCTTCCTCTTCATTTATCTCTCTCTTCCTCTTTGGTTTCCATTTCTTCTTCCTTTTCTTGTTTTGTTTTTCTTCAGTTTCCTCTCGTTTTTTTCCTTTTTTATTTTCTTCTTTTTTTATTGTTTTTCTGCTAAGTGTTTCTTATACTTTTTTCCATGTGCTTATTTTGTCTTTGTGTGTGCTGGGGTTTTTATTTTTGTATGCATTTGTTTTGCTCCTCCTCCCCCTGTATTCGTCGTCGTCGTCTTCTTCTTCTTCTTTATATATATTTTCTTTCTCCTTTTTTCTTGTCCTGCTTTCCTCCTCCTTCATCCACTTGTTTTTACATCTTTGTTTCCTCATTCTTTTTTTTTCTTTTTTTTTCTTTTCATCTTCCTCATCTTTTTTTCTCTTTTTTCCTCTTTTAGTTTAAATTTCTCAATTTTTCTTGTATCCCCTTGTCTTGTTTCTAGCGACACCATAGCAACCACTTAGCAACCACCTGTGACACCACATTAACCACCTTAGCAGTCACCTTGGACAACATAGCAACCACCTAAGAATAGCATAGCAACCACCTAGTAACACCATAGCAACCATCTTTTCTTGTTTTGTTTTTCTTGTTTTTTTTCTGCTTTCTTGTACTCATTCCATGTTCTTATTCTGTCTTAGTATTTTCTGGGTTTGCATCACATTTTACTTTCCTCTTTCTCTTTTTGTTTTGCTCTTTTCCCCTCTTGTTTTTCTCTTTCTTTTTTCCCCTAAAGAAGCCTCATGTTATCTTATAAGCATGTCCAGAAGTGGCGTTGCCGGGGTTATCGGTGGTACAGATGTTCCTCTAAGAACATCAAAGTCACGTCTGATCAGATCAGGAGATGAGATGAAAGCACTTACCCATGATGCTCAGTTTCTGTAGGAACTTCAAACCCGCATCACGCCCAATCAGAGACGGGACTCAGAGACGAGACCTACGGGGGGGAAAAAAAACAAGGTGTTATCAGTCCTAGGTAAGAAACCGAAAGAGCTCAGGTTCGTCCGCTCCGTGTCCCAGACCTGGTTCGAGCTCCCGTCGCCATGGTAACCGTCTTGTTGGTGTCGGTGCTCTAAGCCCACTTGATGCTCCCAGTGAAAGCCTTGGTGTAATTAGCATTGTAATTAGCCTAGCAGCTCGGCGCTCACTGAGCTTTTAACAGACGATTACAGCGTGTGCAAAAGTTTTTGCACCTCTCCTGATGATCTTCTAACGTCTCGAACCTTAGAAAATAACAGATTAACTACTTTATTATTTAAATATCTGCATTAAAAAAAAAAAAACTTACTAAAGCTATAAATATTGAAGTATTACGATTTGGGTTCCATTCAAATACTAAAGTTTTAATTCTGATGTGTTTTTTAATGAATAATAGAATATTAAAATTGAATCATGACAATAAAAGAAATTTAATTTCTAAAGGTTTTTTAACTTTTACAGTATTATCCATTATCCCTGTAGATATTTTAATTTAAATAAAATTGGCAATTAGAGCAAATAAATAAACACAAAATCATTCTTACTAATCATACTAAAATAAATTATATAATTGCAATGACACTTTTTATTAAATAGAATAATTATATTTTATATAATTTATAAGAATTTGAGAGTAAAGATTTTCTCCCATTTAAAATACAAATAATTATTGCCAAAATTTACAAATTCTTAAAATTGAATCTGAAAAATAAAATTCATTAGTTTACAAATCCATAATATTTAGATTTGTACTGTGTATACATTTTATTAATATTCAGTAATCAAACTGTAAATAATAAAAAGTAAACAGTAAAAATAATCTAACCACAGCTGTTAAAAAAAAATTCCTAGTTATTCTTATTATAAGAATAATAATTATAGCTTAATGAACAAAATATTATTAGATATTTTCATTTGAAAAAATGGCATTGAGCCAAGAAATACACACAGATTTTTTTATTATTAAAATACATGATGTTGCAAATATTATACTTTTATTAAATAAAACTTATTACTATCCTTTATTAATAAAAATAAACATTAAAAGGTACATTTAAAATAATTATAAAAATTAACAACTAATAAATAAAATACAAATAATTATTATTTGAATATTTATTCTAAAAAATATATATTTATATATTGTAATACATTTTATTAATATTCAATAATTGTTAAAATAATCATTAACAATAATAACATGAGATAAAAGGCCGTTTGAGCAAATAAATCAATACAAAATGACTAGTTTTATTATTAAAATACATTACATTATTGCAAAATATTAAACTTGTATTAAATATAATAGGAAGATATGAAAAACACATTTAACATAACCAGAAAATATTATAACTAATAATTACAATGCATTTATTTAGAACATCTAGAATGCAAGTAAATAAAAATAAATACATCAATAAAAATTGTGTATTTTCATTAAGATACAAGTAATGTGTAATCTTATTCTTTAAAGTTTAATCTAAAAATAAATTATGAATTTACAGTACGTATGCTTATTAATATTATTCATTGTTTGTATATTAAACAAATATTAATATTCATTAATAAAATATTTAAAACATTCATTGACAATAAGAAACCAACTAATTAATTCTTAAAATTATTCCTGTCAGAAGATACTGCTAACAACAACAGATCTTAATGTCACAAATATTAATAGGTACATTAATATGTTATTAGGTACAACACAGTCTCAGTCATTATTGATTAAATAGTTTAACAACAGACTACTGAATGCAATTTTCAAGATTTGGTTTGTTTAGTAGACACGAGACTCAAAGTTTTCGCTTTAATAACAGATTAAATGTTTAGTCTTTGATTCGGATGTTCCTACATACTCTATCCTAATCTATTCAGCATTTTTCTCTGTCTGTTCCGTGTGTTTAAATACTTATCTGGATTAAATATGAAATATGTATCTGGATCTGGATGTAATATTTAGTGAACAGTGCAGGATTTCTGTTCCATCCCTTCTGCTCGTGTGTAATCCTGTATCATAATCCGGATTAACTCTACAGCTGCTTTATAACGGGATGAGTTTAAACTCGTCTCTCTCACCGTGAGTCCAAAAGTTTCTTCCATAAAGTAAAAGATCCGCAAAGGCTGGGATTATAAACATCTTCCTTTAGTGTCTGCGCTCCTCATCTCATCTCTAAACGGATCCAGACTGCAGGTTCAGGCCGTTTCACTGCTTTACGTTTAAGAACTAATAATGAAAAATAAACCTTCATTCCACAACACAGTAGCCTTCAGAGACATGGGTTGCCAGATTGGGAGTAACTCATCCACAATGCTTTACCGTGTTTACATTCCGCAGGCGCTATAATAAAACAAAACAAAACAAAAAAACTTGTACCTTTGTATCAGTTGTAAGTCATGAGATTTGAATGTGAGGAGAACATACCAAACTACCGACTCTTGCTGGAGCTCAGCTGTGCAGCAACAACACAGTCTGCTCCACCCCTGTGCCTTCCAGATAGAGGGATGTATATTTTATAACTCTTATCCAATTATAGAAATGTTTATTTAATCTTAATATGCTTTAGAATAAAAGCTTCTTTTTAAAAAAGCAGTTTAATGTAAGAAAGCGGGATTCTTTAGCAGCTTTTAGTAAATCTGGCAACCCTGGAGACGTGGCACATCGGTTGTGCAGCAAAAGTAAATAAAAAATAAACTAAAGAGCTTTGGTTTTGTTCAGGAGGCAAGATAAAAAATGTTTGCTTTATTAAGATTGAGTTCTGTTTATTAATTATTGAATATTGTGTAAATATTTCGATATTAATTAATAATTAAATCGCTGTGTGCAGTTACATGAATGGTTTAGGATTATTATCTAGATTATTTAATCACTTTTTGTTATTTGATTGTCTTGTTATCTATAGATTAAGAAGTTCCTTGACATTGCAAAGCTTTCTAGCATTATACTCAAATATAAACCATTTATTCGATTGCTTTGGTTAAGTAAGCTCACCAATTAATCCAGGTATGTAATAATAATAATTTAATTAAGCTTTATCTATGAGGTGTGACGTTTAAAGGTTTTAAATTGTTCATTAGGACTATTTATTATTTGCAAATTCTTTTAAATGGAGACGTCAGACTTTTATTTTGAATTATAATTCATCCGACAGCGTTATGAATAACTAAAAAAATCGGTGAATAAAATATAAGAAAATACATTAAATCAAAAGAAAACAGTGAGAATGAATTAAATATTTTTTAAGTTTTAGTTTAGTTAGTGTTTAGTACTTTTAGTTTAGCTTTCAATTGAGAGAGCATGATCATATATTGAATTTTAGTACGTTTGTGTGTTATTTACTTTGTTTGAATGAATGATTATTTAAGTTGGTTAGCATTTTTAAATCCTGAAGAAAGACTGCCCTTTTTATTTTGAACTTGTATCCTCTTCTCGTGAAGCAGTAACATTCTTTCATGCCCCCTGCGTAATGACTGTCTTTTGTTTATATTTTAAATATTTGACATAGTTTAGACACCAATTACTAAAAAAATCACGTTATTAAATGTAATTTTTATTCATATTTGATTAGGAACGGTGGGCTAACGTTGTGCGAGCTTTATTTTGTAGAGCGTAGGAGACTTTTATATTGGCATGACACTGCTTGCCGGAGGAGTATTGGTGTAGGAGCAGCATGGCGCTGGTGGACGGTGCAGCGGGTGCAGGAGGTGCAGCAGGTGCAGCAGAAGCGGAGGACGGAGCGGGTCCGTCTCTCTCTGCGCCTCAGTCGGTGCTGCAGCTTTACCCGGGGCTCGGTGGCGCTGCTGGAGCCGGTGGTGCCGGTGCGCTGCTGTTGCTGAAGCAGGGAGCGGAGGCCCGGGTGTACCGGAGCAGGTTTTTGGGGAGGAGCGTGATAATAAAGGAGAGGTTCAGTAAGCGGTACCGCCATCCCACCCTGGATCAGAAACTCACCCGCCGCAGGACCGTCCAGGAGGTCCGGGCTGTACTGCGCTGCAGGAGGGCCGGTAAGAACTGCTGCAGCAAATAGAATAATAATAGTAATAACAACAACCAAACGTAACTACAGCAATAACTGTTATAAAATCAAACATAATAACAATAATACTTCTAACAACAATAGTTCTGGTAATGATTATAAACCGCTGCCCTGGATCAGAAACCCACCGGCTGCGGGACCGTGCAGGAGCGCCGGTATGAACTGCTGCTACAACAACAACAATAACAATAATAATAATAATAATAATAAGTTATAATAACCACAATAACATAAGTACTGCTATAACAATTATCAATAAAAACAATAGTAATAACTTACAATAACAACAAAAATAGTAACCACATAACCAATAACAAAACTAACAATTAAAAATAAGTAAACTAACATAAAACAGCACAAATAACAACAGCCATAACAACGTAAATTATAGCCATTATAAAAAAAAAACAATAACCACAACAGCATAACTACAGCAATAACAATTCTAAAATAATCATAAAAAAAGTAATAACAATAAAAATAACTGCAACACAATAACAGTTATAACAACAGAAATGATAACAAAAACACGAACAATTATAACGACAATAATATAAATATCAACAACAGCTAAAAAACTACAACATAAATAATAATTATAATAAAAATAAAAACATAATTAACAATAGACCAAAAATAATAACAGCTGTAAAATCAACAATAACTACAATGAAAACATAGCTGCAACATAAATAATGACAACAAAAATAACAATAAGCACAATCAGCAACAAAAATCACTACAACATAAATCATAACAACAAACAAACAAAAACAATTATAACAAAAAATAGCAATAACCACAATTACAATAATAACAGCAAAAATGAAACCAGTAACAGAAATAACAACAACAACAACAACAACAAATATTGTCCTGTCTAGGGTTGTTCCTTTCTTGTGCCCTGTGCTGCCGGCTGGACCCTGACTTTCCCGGGACCCTTAAGATTAAGTGGAAAAGAAAATGAATGAATGAACAACAGAAAATAAAAACACTAACAAAAATACTAACAATAACTGCAATAATAACCAGGAAAACAATTATAAGGTCACAAACAGCAACAGTTATAATGATAACAATTATGCAACCAGCAATAACAACCAAATAACAATAAGCATTATTACAACAACAAAAGTAACAGCTCTAATAACAACACCAGCACGGATTGTAATAGTACCAACAATAACAGCTGTAACTGCAATTATATCACCAGTAACAATTATACAAACAACAGAAAAATAATTGTAACAGTTATTATAGTACAAATGTAATAAGGAATATAACAGTACCGCTAGGGCTGGGCGAAAAATCCCAACAATATTATATCATGATAATTAAAGGCGTTTTCTTTAATTATTTGTTACGATAGATAGAAAATGCATCAGTAGCAACAGATTATCGTTCCATATTTAGTAAAATGATTGTTATTGAAAATGTGCAGCACTTCATGAATTACACAGGACTAATGACACTCTTTATAATGAAGCATGCAGTCGTTGGTGTTCTTTAAGCACGAGAACAGGTTATCACGATAGCTTAGGATCTCGACATGTCGCCCACCTCTACGTGACATAATGTCAATAATAATTAGAAAAAATCAAGAGCTTCAGTAATAACATGAGATGGTAACCCTAACCCCTAAAATATAATAATAATAATAATAATAATAATAATAATAATAATACCCAGCGTTTGCTCTTTAGGACTCCTCACGCCCGTGATTTATTTTGTGGATCTGAACACAAACTGCATCTTCATGGAGGAGATCCGGGACTCGGTCACCCTCAGAGAGCACATCGTCCTGTCTCAGGCCGCCGGGCGGGACGCTCGCGCCCTGTACCCCCTGGCCGAGAAAGTGGGCGGAGTCCTGGCGGCGATGCACGACGAGGACGTGATCCACGGGGACCTGACCACGTCCAACATGCTGCTGAAGCGAGGAGACGAGCCCCGGCTGGTCCTGATCGACTTCGGCCTCAGCTACGTCTCGGCTCTGCCCGAGGACAAAGGCGTCGACCTGTACGTCCTGGAGAAGGCCTTCCTCAGCACCCACCCCAACACCGAAAGCCTGTTCCAAAAACTACTGGAGAGCTACGCCGCCGCCTCCAGAAAAGCTCCGGCCGTCATCAAAAAACTGGACGAGGTTCGACTCCGGGGGCGCAAGCGATCCATGGTGGGGTAAAACGAAACTAGTCACAAAGCTTAGCCCTAAAATGAGGGGGCTTCGTTAGTAAGGACACTTCAGCACAGCTTCAGTTTTTCTACAATAAAACACTGTTTTTTGGACCTCGATGTGTTTTGTTGTTTTTTTTTGTTTTTTTTTTAGTTCTTTAGGTCTCTGTTTTCGTAGATCTCAAATATGTTTCAGTATAACTTTTATTTATTTATTATTTTTAATTTTCACATATTTATTATAGAAATGTTTTCTAGTGAATCATTCAGATATTGTTTAATAACATTCAATAAAAAGGCTTTCTCAACATGTTTAAGTCAAAATACAATATTTAATAATGTGAATAATTCCCATACAGGTATTTTATATTTGTTTTTATTTATGAATTTAAAATAATTTGAATAATTATCATTTACATGAAATTAATAATTAATGTGCTGACATATTATCATATATTTTTAATTGTGATTTATTAACTATTTTATTTTTTTAACTATTAAAAATGCATTTCTAAATAAAATTTAATTTATACAGGTATGTTATTTAATGATGCGTTTTAATACAGGGGTTTTACTATTTAGTAGTGGATTTTCATTTTTATAATGTTTATTATATATAAATATTTGTATAATAAAGTTACTAATGAACATAGTAATTTACCCGTAGTCCATAGGAACATTCATTTGTTTTAATAAGTGTGAGTGTGTAAGAATAAAATCAGTAATTACTATACAGACTTTTAAAATTTAGTAATGACATTTTTGTGTAGCAGTAAATTGTTGCTGTATTAATAAATAGTTAATTTTATTATTTAGCAATAAAATGAGCAGAGATGAGCGCGGTGTGCAGGGACGATTAGACACTTTGGAAGCATTTTTAAACATAAATTATTAATGTTATTAATCAATGAAATACCTATGGTAAGTACATAATTAAAATATTTATTAATAAGTAAAGCGTTAATTTTGCATGTCATTATTTTACATGTATCTATATTCCTCTTTCACCTTCACACAGAAGAAGAGCTTCACTCAGCTGATGATGTTCTGCGTACGGTTCATTTGACCTTTTCCTCCAGGTTTCAGTCACTGACACAAACACTAACCACGCAGTTTGCAACAAAACTTTTATAAACCCTGTAAAATCCTCTGCTTTTCTCTATAAACAGTGACATTAAAATCAATCCGTTTCATTGTAAAAGTGAAAGAGCTGTAAAACTAGGATAAACATTTATAATAATATCATAAGTTTACTGATCCTGCAGCAGAAAATACAGTTCAAATATAAATATCAAATAAACATAAATCAGATTGAACACAAACGAGCACATCAACAGAAATAAGGCTCTGGATTAGAAATGATTTTAAATATAAAAGTAACAGCTTCATACAATACACTAAAAACAATACAAACGAGGGTTACAGGGTTTAAATGTAAATAATAAAAATGTTATTGAATGTCATCCATAAAGGCTAAAACTATGGAATGTCTAAGCATTGTTAATAAACAAAAGGCTTTAAAAAAAAAGAAAGTGCTGCTTGGAAAAACACAAACGTCAGATGTTCTGTTTTACCTTCATTTTGTGCATACTTATTAAAATATCAGCAGAAGCAGCAGGTGGTATAAAAACATAATGTATACAAAAACCTGCTACAGATTTGTTTCTTTACAGCAAAGGCACTCTTACATTCCAGATTTCTTTGGTAATTTCACTATTTTCAGACTAAAGTTAGAGATGTGCGTTTGGACAGAGCATAGCATAATCGTTGCTAAAACTTTCTCCAGAAAAGGAAAATATTTAAGATTGTAAAGAGATTAAGTAGGAAGTGTTTAGCTCAAAACAAAGTGGCTCTTAATTAAATTCTATCTTGTTTCTTATATGAAACAAGTTATAAATGATCTTGTACAGAAAAAGTTACATGAACATCACTATATAAAAACTCAAAACTCAGACACAAATGACATGAAATTCCTCAGTTTAAAAACCTTCCAGAGCCACTTAATAAAAACAGCATGTTTATATAAAGCAAAATTACCAGTCTTACAGTCTGCTACAAAGCGGCCTAAAGAAAAACATAAAACCCCTTAAGGAGAAAAAACCCGTTAAATCTTTTAAAAAGCAAAATGGTGTTTGAAGTCAGGTACGGAAAAATGAAAAAAATAAAGAAAACGCATTAATCCATGTCACTGCTATTGAGAAAAAATATATACATTAACTTTTAAAGAAAAAAATGAATTAAGTGAAACGATTTACGCAGCTGTAACAAAATCTTTTAAAAAATGTTTTACATCAATTTAAGAGGAAAGTGTGGATTAAAAAAAACACCAAAAAGTACTTAAGATAAAAGAGCATTGTGAAAGTGCGAATAACAGAAAAAAAACATTTTCTTTTTTTAGATAAAAAAAGCTTAAATATTTTTAAGCTTAAAGCTCTTAAGATAGAAATGTTACGTGGAATCTAGCTACATAATTCCTGTAAGAGAAACAAAAAAATCAGTACATTAATGCTATTAACAAAAAACATCATAAATCTTTTTAAGAAATGTAAAACTAAATTAGAATGAATTAAATTAAAAGCTGTTAGGAGAAATGCTATTCATAAAATATCTAAAGATCAATAATTAAGTGACATGTGGAATGTAATAATGTGAAAAGTTTACATAAAACTTACTTAAAATAAATGTGGTAAAACTATTTTGTAAAAGTTTTTACATCTAATCTTAAAATGAAATAGAGTTTTTTGGGGAGAAAACAGAACTCGCTCTTAAGCAAAAACGAAGTAAACTTACGATATATGTTGAAAGAAATTTAATGTAAGTAAAATTATAAACTGTTCAGAAACTGTTTAAAAATTGAAAATTCTGTGATTTAATTAAAAGCAAAATTTCAAGTGAAAAGTTAAAAGAATCCCATTTTTAAAAGATTTTTCTTACCCATGAATGTCTTTCAACTTTTCACCTAAGACATTTTAAAAAATTGAAATGTTATAGCAAAATCTTTTCAGAAAAATGTGAAATCTGTCAAAAGCTATATGCAGAAATTAATGACAAAAAAACTGATGAAGAAAAAAGTTGGTACGTAAGAAAAATGTTGCGTGTAATCTGTCAGAATATATTTAGGTTAAAAATTAGTTTAAAAATGTAACGCCTGTCAATTTAAATCTCTAAAAGAGATTTCTTAGAATTCCTGTCTTTTGTTGTTTTTTGTTAGAAATGAGTTGCTTAATGATGTTGCAGAAGCTTTGCAGCTGGATGGTGTAATCGCCGATACGAATAAAGGTTTGGGAAGTGGCTATGTGAAGTCGCGGTTGGGGCAGATGACGGGGGCGATGAGGGTCAGGATGTAGATGAGGAGACAGAGCCAGCTGGACGAGATCTTAACCCAAACCGGAGCTCGTCTGCTGCTGGCGGAGTTCAGATCATCATTGGGTCTGAAAAACAGTCCACAGGTCAGCTTTAAGGGATGATCGGTGATCAGGTCGGTGTTTGGGGGGCGTCGGGTGGTTCGGGTTAGGGACTCACCTGTGCCAGTTGGTGAGGGACATCATGATGTAGAGCGAAGCGAGAAGCAGAATGAAGTGGAAGTACGAGTAACTGTACTGAACTCCCCCTCTCTCGTTGTCCCTCACCCGTCTCACTCCGTCCGACTCTCCCTCGTCTCCGGTAAGACATTCCTCCAACACCACCGGCTCCCGAGGAGCCAGCGTCAGCTTATTCATCTGACTCGTCGTGGAAGAGCGAATACTGCCGAGAGAGAGACAAAGAGAAACAGAAATACAGACATAAAAAGAGAAAGACAAAGAGAGAGAGTTAAAGAATGAAAGACATATATAAACAAAGAAGGACATAGATTCAGAAAAAAATCGATACATACAAATACAAAGTGGTAGAGAGAGACAGACAGAAAGGAAGACAAGTTGAGAGATAGAGAGAGACAAAGAGACAGAAACAAAAATATACAGTAGCAAAGAAAGAGACAAAGAGAAATTTGCAGACAGAAGAAGATGGAGGCACAAAAATAGAATGTAATAAAGAGAGAGACATAAGGAGAGACAGAAAGACAAATAGAGACATGTAAGGAGAGACAAAGAACAGACAATAATGATTTAAATTGAATTTCTGTTGATAGTTTTGTCTGTCTATCTCTTGCTTTTTTTTGTCTCTCTATATCTCTGTTTGTCTCTCTTCGTGTCTCTCTCTGTCTCTCACTCTTTTTGTCTCTCATTATGTGTCTCCTTATGGATTCTTATGTCCATCTCTCACTCTGTCTTTGTCTCTCCCTTTCTCTTCTAATGTCTCGCTGTTTCTCGCTCTTTTTGTCTTTATGTCTCTCTAATGAATGTGAAAATGAAATGAAAAGCTTGGACGATACCTGGAGTATAAAATGCAAAGCACAAACAGGATCAATCCCACAATGCTCTGTAGATCCCACCATGGAAAGTAAGGATGCGAGAGCCCGGGTGCCTCTATGATAACACTGGTTTGGTTCGTGGCAGCAGAAGTGGGCGTGGCAGTGCCATTGGCAGTCAGCGAGGCATTGGCAGTGGGTACGATTTGCTGGACGATGCTGAGCAGGCTGGGGTTACACATTTTCTCTGATTTAAGACAGACACAAAAGCAGGTCAGAGTCGGGCTCGCGGGGTTCTGCTGGCGTTACGCTGCGGGGACACGAGAACGCCCTCGGGGTCATACCTGGTTCGTAAGTGATGGCGGACCAGGTGAGGTACATGGTGTACAGGGTCAAGACGGACGACTGCAGAAGCCCAGAACTGGGGAAGCGTTTCTAAAAAATAACACGTTTAATGTCAGATCAGCACATGGTGTTGAAGCGAACATCACACTCCTAGAACCCGGGACTCTCCTCCATCCTACAGCTCCTGGATCCTGTCTGAATTCCCCGGAACAGATCAGAGTTCGAGAGCAAAAGAAAGGGGTCGGACGTTCTAGCACTCACCTGCACTTTGTACAGGATGGAGACGACCGAAGCGATGAAGCACAGTGCCAGGTTGAAGCTGATGAAGAACCTGTTGAGGGAACACTGCTGGTGCCAACCATAAACCCGGAACATGAACACAGCGCCGATGATGGACAGCCCGTAACACACAGACGCCACTCCGCAGAAAGCTGAGGAAAGAGGACAGGAAGATCAGACGGGTCCACCTGCTGGAGAAGACATGGAACAGCACGAAACCATGCCTAATCACTCTCTCCCTCCCTCTGCTACTGCCATAGATCCACCAAACAGGCAGCAATGGGTTAAATAAGTACAAGATGGTTCTACCGAGTGGCACCATGCCAGTTCTGGTTATTGTCTTTTTCAGTAGTAGCTTCTTAAATGGAAAGACATAAAGAAAGAAAAAGAATAATATAGAGACATGAACAGACATACACAAAAAGACAAGTAGAGAGACAAAGAAAGACAAAGAGACCGATAAAGGTCAAGAATTATAAAAGAGACAAACAAGTGAGTTACAAAGAGAAAGAGAGAAATATACAGGACACAGAGGGACAGAGAAAGACAGACATAAAAACTATTAAAGGTAGAGTAATAAAGAGAGGGATAGAAAGAGAGACACAAAGAATCATGAAAGTAGACAGATAAGAGAGACACAAAGAGTTAGAGAAAGACAATGAAGAATATAGAGTTATAAAGAGAGACAAAGAAAAACAGAGAGAGAAGGACAAAGAGAGAGAGAAAAACACACAGACAAGAAGGACATATTGAGAGACAGAAAAAGACAGAGACATAAAAATAGAAAATAATAAACAGAGAGACAAGAAAAGATAGAGAAAAGAGAGAAATATACAGTCAGAGAAGAACACAAAGGAGGACAGAGAAAGACAGACAAAAATAGAAACATGCTAAAGAGAGACAAATAGAGACCTAAAGTACAGAGATATAAAGAGAGACAGACAAGAGAGAAACAAAGAGACATGGAGAAAGAGAAATAATACAAAGAAGGACAGAAACAGACAGAAACAAAAATAGAAAGTAATAAAGAGGGAGACAAAGATTGACAGAGACATAAAAAGAGAAATATACAGACTGAGAAGAACAAAGAGTGAAAAAACGGAGAAAGACAGAGAAAAAAATAGAAACGCAATAGAGACAGATATAAAACAGACAGAGACGTGGACTCTGTCTCTCTTTACGTCCCTCTCTTTATGACTGATTTTTATTGTTTCTGTCTTTCTCTGTCTCTTTAGTTGTCTTTCTGTCTTTAAATCTGTCTCAGTCAATCTTTGTCTTCCTTTATGTCTCTCTACTTCTCTTTTTCTCTGTATGTGTCTCTTTGTCATTCTTTTTTTTGTCTCTCTGTCTCTCTATTCTTCTCTCTTTATGTCTTATTGGGGGTTTTTTTCAGTCCCGATCCACAACCTTTCTGTTCTCCTCATTACAAAGAGTGATTTCTTTATTTTTACGAAGCAGTCTTGTCCTTCCCGGGGGAGAACTCTCAGGCTCCTGCATGTCAGATATAAATAAAAGAGAGGCTGGCTCAGAAGGGGAATGAGTTTACTCGGGTTCGGGGAGTTCCCCAGCCAAACCATGCTTATTCTGTGGGTTTTGAAAGTGAAATCGGTCACTTTGGTGGACTCTGCCTCACTTTTTGCTCTGATATACACATCCCTGAGGTTCTTAATTCCGGCCGATAAACAGACACTGCCGTACCCCAGTTCCACAGCCTTTTGTTCCCGTTCTCCTTCTTCTCGAGCCAGGACTCGCTCCAGCAGTGAGCAAAATCCACCAGGAGGATCAGCTGGATGAAAATGAAGCCCATAGATCCAAGAATCCCCACCCCGAACCAGACTGAAAACAAAACAACAAAACAACAGACCAAGGACTCATTAGAAACCTCATAGTCTCATTTCAGTACAAATAAATTAGGAAACAGGCTGTGGGTGGAACTGTGGTCCCATTTAAGTTTTGATAAACGTTACAGATAAATCTGTAATATTAAGGGTTAAAATTCTCTAAAAAGAAGAAACTCTTGTATGACATTACACTGTGTGTTGCTTACTTTTGTTAAAAGGCTCCTCTGGAATGTAAAAGGCAGCGACGCTGAGAGCGATAATGACTGCTATCTTAAAAAACCAGAAGCTGAAAGAAAGAGAATACAAACTAAAAAATCTTTAAAAATATGTTTATATTTACAGTCACAAGGCAGAGACTCCTGTTATAAACATAGTTATTATTATTATTATTATTATTATTATTATTATTATTATTATTAAATTATTTATAAACAATTATAAAACACAGAAAACAATTATAGAAATTTTACAATATTAAAAAAAAATTACAAATGTATAAATAAGGACTAATTAAAATAAATAAGAACTGTATTGAAATATATTAATAAAGCACTTATAAAAATAAAATGTATTTATAAACAAAGTAAAAAAAAATTATATTAAAAAATGGTTTTATTAAAAATTAAAAAATAATCGTTTGTTTGTTTTTTTAAACAACAAGAAGAATTCTTCTGAAATATTAACGGGACAATAAATCGGACATCATACAGAATCACTGCAGATGATCTTTAGTTATTTAAGAATGTGATTTGAAATCTCTGTTGTATAGATTTCATTTTATTTTCTGTTTCTTCATGCAGAGTTTGTGCTAAAAGCAAAACAATAGAGAAACAACAAAACATGTCCGGAGTGCCAAAACTTTTGCATTATAGGATGATGTGAATCCGTGTCTGCATGTAAATGTAATGATTAATATTCAATCCCGTATGTTTATTACATGAGTACTGCACAGGTGGGTATTATTATTATTATTATTATTATTGATTATCGGTGATATTATTGATTCTGTACCCGTTATGAAGAGCAGCTCGAGGATCTCTGCTGTTCTTTACGTTGATGGTGAGCAAACAGAAAGCCAAGAAGCTCATGCTCATGCCGAAGCAAACCCGATACACGGCTTTATAGCCCACAAACGCCTCACATTCAGCATCAGTTTGGTTTCCACAAAACCCAGGAATCTAAACAAAGATAAAGAGTTTCAGAGAATGATTCACCTTTAATATATGCAGTAACTGAAATTTACTTTGTCTGCTTTTTAATTCGTCACTCATAAATTGTGAGTATAGTATGAAATTGTTAATTCACTGATTTTCATTACTATCTGAAATGGATTTCTTACTTTATTCGTTAATAATCTGAAAATATTGCTTACTTATTACTAATCTTATGTCAAATGACTCACTTATCTATGTACATTAAAATCGCAAATGACTCACTGACCCTTATGCATTACAATATCAAATGATTCAGTGACCCATGTATATTAGAATCTCAAATGATTCAATGATTCACTGATCTACCTGCATTAGACCCTTAAATGATTCACTTATACAGGTTCCTTAGAATCTTTAATGTTTCATTAATACATGTCCATGATAATCGCAAGTGATTCACTGAACTGTGTACATTAGAATCTTAAATGATTCGCTGATCCACATGCATTATAATCTGAAATGATTCACTGGTAAATGCACATTAGAATCTCAAATGATTCACTGATCATCTGGATTTTATTTTATCTGTTTGCATAATAATCTGAAATTATTCACTCAGACACTGACAGTATAATCAAATTATTAACTCACTCATTTTCATTATTATCTGAAATGGATTCTCTAATTGATTCACTGATAATCTGAAAATAGAAATTCACTGCTTAATGCACATTAGAATCTGATACGATTCATTCATCTATATGTTTTAGAATCTTAAATGACTCACTAATCCTTGTACATCAGAATCATAGACTCCCTGATCCACCTGCATTAGAATGTTAAATGACTCACTGATCCATGTGTATTTGAATCTGAAACCATTCACTTATCTGCCAAATGATTCCTTGATCCATGTGTGTGCTGATTTTAAATACTTACTTAATATGTGGGCTTTCCTAATCTCAGATGGTTCACTGATACATGTACTTTAGAATCTTAAACGATTCACTGAATCATTTGCGTTACAATCTTTAATGATTCACTGATCTCTCCTGTAAACCACAGTCGTACCTGTTTGAGTTGGCGCTCGATGTTGGGGGAGAGCATGATGCAGGCCACCATGGTGTCCATCAGCAGGATCGAGGCGTAAATGATGCGCGTCACTATGGAGTTCTTACAGTTCTGGCAACACCCGCAGGTCACACACGCCGCGGTGCCACACAGACATTGAGCCTACAACTCACACACATTAACAATCCTTTATTAACAAACCTGGCAGTGCCTACTGACTTTGGGCATCACATGCAGGCAGGACTGGCTGTGTCTTAGGGAATGGGGATGGGCAGGGGGATCATCCTCGGGCGCTGCAGCAGCAGCCCTTTGGGAATGGTTTGGAGGCAATCTTCTGCCCTTACACAGAGCTTTAGTGAAGTTTTGATTTATACTGAAGTGAAAGTAAAAGTCGCTGGGTTCCCGGAGAGCAGGTTAAAACACGACCCACAAGAGACAATCCTATTTCCTGCCTCTGAGATTAAGACAAACAAATGAGGAAAAATTTAGAAATAAATGGGAGACACTGCGTTAATATGAGGCAGGCCTCAGCATTTATTAGGTCATCTGCAGGAAACCCCTAATTGTGTCAGGACTAAAATATCAAAAACCGCATAACAACACAACACAACCACAGCTGTTTCTGTACATCATTCACATTCAGACCTCTAACAGATGGCTCAGTTTAGATCTGGAATAAACAGAGAAACTGAGGGAAATGAGCTAATATGACATATCTTAGAGTGGTAAAAGTATCAGAACCGCTGCTTTCAGTATCAGGGAGGCTTGGAGGATTTTGATCCTGTTCCTCCATAGCTCTGGGATGTTGGTGGGTTTCCTCACATTAACTGCTCGCTTCAGCTCCTTCCACAACATTTCCATTGGATTAAGGTCAGGACTTTGACTTGGCCATTCCAAAACATGAACTTTATTCTTCTTTAACCATTCTTTGGTAGAACGGCTCGTGTGCTTAGGGCTAGAAGCATTCTGGCTCTCGAGATCGTTTTTCAGAGCAGTGGCTTTGTCCTTTCTCTTTGCCATGATGGTGAGACCTTAGTTGCCTAGAAGTTGTGAAGTTCTTTGTGACTTCTCAGACTGTTACTCGCCGTGCGAGTATAAGTGAAATAATTAAATTAATAAATATGTAAAAATACATAAAATAGTAGTATATACAAAATAGTATATAAATAAATACATGGTTTATTGATTTAAACAAACATATTACATTTACTTACGCATTTCTATGACATTTGTTTTGCTGTTTTATGACACACACACACACATATATATATATATATATATATATATATATATATATATATATATATATATATATTTTTTTCGTTTCTTTTCTTTTATGCCCAATATTTATTTATTTATTTATTTATTTATTATTTTATATATTATAGATCACGTTTAGTCCTCTATATTCATTTGCCTTGCTGCGCTCTAGCTCCATGCCACCCCAAATTTTTGGAGCCACGCTTTGTGAACCACTGATCAGTTCAGGTCAGTCTGAGGGATATTATACATTATACATTATACTATATATTTTAAGAATTTCAGTGAAACGAACGGAGTGAGATACGTTGCGATGCCACATAAAAGACAGTTTCTCGTTCTGTAAATGTGTTCATGAGAGAGAGCAAAAGTAAAAAGTAAAGCAGGGCCTGCGTGGCACCCTTTTTGGTGACTATAGGCAGGTGCACACAAGCACCAATGAGCCCTCCCCTATAAGGACACAAGTCTGTACTTGTTCCATTTTCAAGGTTCTTTTTGCGACTGCTGGGACATGGCACGGTGCCCCGACCAACCCCTGTGCCAAAACTGACAAATGAAAATCTAAAAGCAGGTCCTTCTTTAGTTTCCATGAATGTTTAGAAGCAGGTTAGGTCAAAAACATAAGGACAGAGCTGAAACGGCCCGCTTCTCTGTCTGAGACAAGCACGCGCGTGTGCACTAATCCGGTTTAGAAAGAGGATTTTTCATCTAAAAATAGTCGCTCATGACTCGGTCCCTAATCTGTTACTGCTCAGAGGATCAAACGGAACACACAGAGCAGAGCGCGCGCTCACTTCAAAGCCGTTTCGGTTCTTTTGATGCGCTTTGATCTTATATCAGGTTCAAGTTACGTTACCCATGGGATCAGGCTGCAGGTCCCGAAAGTCGCTCCCATGACCCTCCTGTAGCCCTCCGTCACTCCGGCCGATCAGACCGCCGCTCTCCTCCTCCCCCTCCTCGTCTACCAATACAAGAGGCTGAATCGGAATGGAAGGAGGTGTCCGCGCGCGCATCCATCCGCTCTGCTTTCTGAGCGCTAAGTCACAAGGCAGGTCACCTGACCCGCCCGTCTGGCTCCACCCACCTGGCGCAATACCGTCATTAAAATAATAACATGAATAAAGCAGGGAGCAAATACATAAACCTGCAAAAACGGTGATTATGGGGTTGCCAAGTCCTGCGAAAATGACCCGGTATTACAGGTGAGTGAGTTTGTGCTTTTCATCTAAACCTGCGTGCTTTAGGTTTGTGTTACATCATTTTTGTTTGTGAACGTGTTTTAAAATGTAATATAATATCATTCAATTGTTATTATTATTATTATTATTATTATTATTATTATTATTATTATTATATTACCTATTACTATCATTATTATATTATATACTATTATAACTATTATTATTATTGTTATATTATTATATTATACTTATTATTATATTATTATTATTATTATAGTACTTTTTAAGTAAATGTATTTTGATTTGTTGTTAATAAAAATGAACTTTAAGTGAATAATGAATTATTATTAAACATATAAAATTAATGAATTAGTAATTACTATTAAGGATAGCATAGTGGCTGGGTGATTATTATTATTATTATTATTATTATTATTATTATTATTATTATTATTATTATTGTTATTATTATTATTATTATTATTATTATTACAGCTCTTGCAAAATCTGTAAATGCTGTGAAATATTTTGATTTATTTTTATTTATTTATATTACCTGTATTGCTCAAACCTTTGCTTTATGTAGTTCCATAATTATCAATGCACTTTAAATTTAATGTGTACAATATAAATGATTTTGGAGTGTATTTTTCCTCTGCAGAGTGAAACATGATGAAATGTTTGTCTGTGGTAATCATACATAAAGCGGTGCTTGAAAATAATATTGGAATCATTTTCCTTAATGACCTAGTATGATATTTTTGTTTCATTTGTGTACAGTTGCTGTAACATTTCGATGTCTGATTTTGATCATTTTTTTGTTTTTACCCTGAGACTGATAAAAACTCTTGAGTTTTAAGGGTAACCGAGCTCCAGGTGGGCCTCTGAGGGAGCGTCAGACTTGACGTTGTGCAAAGCTGGAAGGTGAAGTATTCTTGATCTGTGTCCAGGTTCTGTTTGCACTGTCCGCCTGTGACATCAGAGGCGTGAAGGTATAAAAGAAGGGTCCGGAGGAAGGACGGCTCCCTAACACGGGTGTTTGGTGGAATTCGGGACGTTTGGGAGAAGAGCAGGAAAGAAGTTTCAGGCTGCAGGATGAAGAATAAAACTCCAAATGCTGTGTTAGCTGTGTCAGTACTCTTCTGCTTCCTCACACAGGTCAGGAATCTCCTCACACACACACACACACACACACACACACACACACACTGTAATGTTTAAATAACTGAAAAGTACGACCCCAAATCAGAAAAAGTTGGAACTTTTATTTTATTGCAGACAGTATGAACCCTAGATATTACATGTTCTTTCTGTAATATGTTCTTTCTGTAACACATTTCAAAAAAAGTTGGGACGGGAGGAATTTAGGGCTAGTAATAGGATAAAAAAAAACACATGATTGTAATCATGATTTGGTTCAAAAGGAGTAAAGATGGGAAGAGGATCTCCAGTTTATCAACAAAAGTTAAAAACAATGTTCCTCAAAGAAAGACTGGAAGGGATTTATGTATTTCTCCCTCTACAGAGCATAATATCATTAAACCATTCAAGGAATCCGGTGGAATTTCCTAAAAAGCCTAAACTGAAGAGGGGTGATCTCTCCTCCCTCAGACGGCACTGCATCAAGAACCGTCATTCATCAATAGCTTATAGAACCACATGGGCAAGGGATTCCTTTATCAAACCTTTATCAGGTCAGGGCCCTTGGTAAAAGTCATTTCCACTTCTGTGATGCAGCATTAATTGCAGAAAATTACCCTGAGATTTTAGGGATGTCCATACATTTTTCTACAAGACAAAACACAAAACGAAACCACATTACACACACATTACAAAGGCGTGGCTGTGGAAGAAGAGGGTCCGGGTACTGGACTTGTCCGTCTGCAGTCCTGAAATGTCCCCAAAAGAGAATGTGTGGAGAATTTAGAAACGGAAAACAGGATGACAATGATCTCATCTTTTTTGGAACGTGCTGCAGGCCTGAGATGCAAAACCGGACGTTTATAACCCAGTCGTTTGGTCGCAGGTGGCGTCCCAGCTGTGTGACGGGCCGTGCCGTTGCCCCTCGTCTCCGCCCGCATGCCCCGTGGGCATCCCTCTGGTCCTGGACGGTTGTGGTTGTTGTCGGGTTTGTGCGGGGCAGGAGGGCGAGCCGTGCTCTCAGAGGGACGTCTGTGATGCCCAGCGGGCTCTGGAGTGTGATTACAGCGCCAGCTTCCCCGACGGACCCGGGGAGTGTGTTAGTGAGTGTTTATGAGGTGTTTATGTTCTACAGCGGGTAGTGTTGGGGCCGCAGTTTGTGAGGACCAGGGTTTGAATCAGGCTTCATGTTTTTGTGTGGAGGTTGGCATGTTCTCCCTGGTGCACGTGCAGCCTTTGTTTACAGTCATTAATCTATATGCGTTAAAGGACTGTATATGTTATCATTAAGTGTTTACATTTATATCAGTGAAAATAGTGGATGATCTTGTTTTCTATTTTTATAATTTGTAAATATATAACAGTAGATAAAAAGAACAGTTTGCAGTTTGCTAAAGAATGAAAAGAAAAGAAAGAACAAAAGAATTACAGATCATAGGTGTGTGTACCCCCTTTTTAAGGGTGCTCAAACCCCCTAAATTGAGTCCCAGCACCACTAAAAACAGTGAAAAGTCATTGTTGTTGTTTTAAAACAGAAGTGTGTCTCTGATCAGCTGAAAAAAAATTTGAAAACTAAAATATCGTATAAAGAAAGAAAGAAAAAAGGAAAGTAAGAAAACAGAAGGAAGGAAAGAAAGATCAAAAGAACGAAAAAAAGAAGGAAAGAACTCTGAGTCGAGCTCTTGTTTTGACTGAGTCCAAACACTTCTTTGTTAGGGCTCTGATCTCATTGGGTTGGAACCTGAACTCGTCAGAACCCCTGCTCTTCCTTTGATGTTTTGCGTATGCAGGACGGAACGCGCTTGGCTGCGAGCTCTTGGGCGTGAGGTACGAGGAGGGTCAGTCCTTTCGGCCCTCGTGCAGGCAGCTGTGCCTCTGCGTGGGTGGAGGGGTCACGTGCGTCCCTCTGTGCTCCGAGGACCCAAGCGTGTCCCTGGAGAACTGCCCGAACCCGAGGCTGGTACCTGTGCCGGGCCGGTGCTGCAGGAAGTGGGCGTGTGACGGCGTGGAAAACCACATGGTGCTGGATCACACTGCAGGTACGATAACACTGTGTGGGTTCTGGACCAGTGGGGCTGATCAGACTGGATCCGGGTGGAATTTAGAGTCATACATCCTCCAGCAGCACCCTGCTGTCTATTAGCCCACTGCTGCACAGCAGCGGAACCGCAAAGGAACCAAATGCTGAAGACGTCTAAACCTGAACCATCGGAATACGCATTAGATGCAGGAGCTCTTTATAGAAATCAATATGTTATACATAATCAATCATCTATAAATCATACACAGATCAAAACAGAGCCCAGAACTTGTGAAACTACATTTGGATTCTGGATTCGATGTCTGAATGAATGTATCTCATTCCTGATAATGAATATTCAGATAACGGGAGCTCTATATCCATTATCACTTATGGGAAAATCTTGACCTCGTTCCTCAAACTGTTTCAGATAACGAATATTTAAATAGCAGGGACTCCGTCTCTCTTATTGGGGCAGCACGGTTAGTGTGGTCCCTCACAGCTCCAGAGATCCCTGGTTCAATCCCGAACGAAGACTCCTTTTAGAGACTTTAAGGAGTTTGTATGTTCTCCCCATGTCAGCGTGGGTTTACCCCGGGTATTCCTCTCACATCACAAATACAGTGGTGCTTGAAAGTTTGAAACCTTTAGAATTTTCTATATTTCTGCATAAATATGACCTAAAACATCATCAGATTTTCACACAAGTCCTAAAAGTAGATAAAGAGAACCCAGTTACAAAAATGAGACAAAAATATTATAATTGGTCATTTATTTATTGAGGAAAATGATCCAATATTACACATTAGTGAGTGGCAAAAGTATGTGAGCCTTTGCTTTCAGTATCTGGTGTGAACCCCCCTGTGCAGCAATAACTGCAGCTAAACGTTTTCCCGTAGCTGTTGATCAGTCCTGCACACCGGCTTGGAGGAATTTTAAGCCCATTCCTCCGTACAGAACAGCTTCAGCTCTGGGATGTTGGTGGGTTTCCTCACAGTAGCTGCTGACTTCAGGTCCTTCCACAACATTTTCCATTGGATTAAGGTCAGGACTTTTGACTTGGCCATTCCAGAACATGAACTTTATTTCTTTTAAGCATTCTTTGGTAGAAAGGCTTGTCTGCTTAGGGACGTTGTGTGTGTGTGTCTACCTTGCTTTAATTTTATAACAGATATAATAACTCAGGTTATTTCCATGTGCCATGTGCCGTATGATTGGCAGCAGCTGCCCGCACTGTGAGGTCCTGGCAGGACGTTCCGGCGCCCGGCTCGGCCCCGTGGTCCAACTGCCTCGAACAGAGCACTGAGTGGAGTGCGTGCTCACGCAGCTGTGGCCCAGGTGTGTCCACACGCATTTCAAACAGGAACTGGGCCTGCCAACTGGAGACATACACTCGCCTGTGCCAGGTCAGGCCGTGCCACCCTGTGCCAACCAGCAGAGTCCAGCCGGTGAGTCATGGAAATATTCAATTACACTCACATATAGTGACACTCTTCTGCTCAGAGAGGGGTAAGCATACCTCTGTCTTTATCTCTGACCCTTTTCTGTCGGCACTTTAGGAAGCCGGCGTGTGTGAGGGTGGGTACCGCGTGCCCACACGGACCCACTACGAGTACCAGGGCTGCTACAGCTCCCACGCCTACAGGCCTCTGTTCTGTGGAACCTGCGCTGACGGCCGCTGCTGCACCCCGGACCGTACCAGGACCATCCTGGTGACCTTCCGGTGCCCACCAGGACGCAGCGCCGTGTTCGCAGTCATGATGATCGAGTCGTGCTCGTGTCGTTACGCCTGCTCTCAGGGCGGCGCCTGGGGGCTGCTGTAATGCAAAGTAACAGATAGTGGTGTGGGAAGAAATGGGGGAAGAATTGCGTAGGAAAAATTGTTCACGTGTTCTGGTAACACCGTCGAGAGTGCTGAGAGAAAAAATGTTTTAATATAAATTAAATACATTAAAATTTTTATATCTGCGTCATAGATGATGAGAAAGTACTAAATACACACCTGTCTGTATATATTTCTTTTCTTTTTTTTATATATATATTTTTCAAAGTAGCTTGTGTATACACAGCCTCAACTCATTAATGGAGCATAAACTTATAAACTAGTGCCACATATGTATTTTTATATTTTAATATGTGTTTTCATCCTTATATATTTGAAAAGCCATTCATCACTGATACACAAAATAAACACATTTTGTTCTGTATGTTCTGTTCACATTTGTTGGTTTGTTGACCCCAATTTCCCAATAACTGTTATTATACAGACAATAAACCCAAATATATCGACTGATATGTTTTAATTTATTAAAAAGAAAGTTGATTTACATTCAGTAAATAAAATGGGTCTGATTTATAAGGCAGGCTGTTACTAAAATACATTATCCTAACAGAAGCAAATCAGAGTGAGATCCCGGTGTTAGAACCGTCTAGGATCAACGTTATCATTTAAATTAGTTATTCTGAAGCTCTTAAAGTGAATGTTCTGAGTCAGAAATGTTAAAGTCGGAGTTCTAGATCATCAGCGGCTGGGTCGGGTTAATCAGAGCTGGACTTAACAGATCCATGAATGAAGCTCCGATCAGCTGTGGATGGTGTTTAGTAAGAGGCGCCGAGTTTAACACCAGCAAACGGCGTAAAGGAAATCAGAAAGAAGGAGCTGCTGGAACTGCCGGAGCTGCTGATGCTGTATAACTCTCCCGTAAAATTTCTGACTGATCCATCAAACCAAGCCAGAAGCTGATCCAGCATTTTTGGTGATGGAATCAAACTGATGTTCAATCAAGCTGCGAATCCATTAAGAGTCCACTGACTTTTCTTCGTTTCTCTGATTTTTGTTTGTAAAGGTGACGAACCTCGGCTCTTTGGAAGGATCAGGCTGATCATTAATAGCATCATCTAACTCATATAAATCAAAGTCTTTTACTTGTATAATTATAACGTTGCTGCTTTGTTTTTCCACAATGCTTTATGTAGAAACATGTTCCATTTGGCATGGTCAGCATCGTGGTCTGATTGTTAGACATAAAACCCCATGTTTCACCCTATCAAAACCACAAAGAGCTCAAAGATCACCAGGCTGAAAAAGTCTAATTAATATCCATTAATTAAATGCAATAGGAAATAATCTCAAAACGATTTTACTTCTCTCACGGTAGATAAATAATTACTTTAAAATAAAATCACATTACTAAAGCAAGCTCTTTGACTTGGTTCTGATGACGATGGATTCCTTCCAGAGAGTGCAAACCAAATCGTCAGATTGCACTCTCTTCACGGAGAACTCATAACACCTGTTGGGCATCAGACTCGTGATTTTAAGGAAGTAGGTGGCGAAGGTGGTCACGATCGCCTGCGTTTCTTCTTCGTGTCTCGGCTGCAGAGGTTTGTATCTGATCTCGAACTGCTCGTTGGGTTCATGCTGCGGCCGTCCTTCGACGTGCCAATGAAGGACCACTGAATCTGCGTAGGCCCTGGTCAGCATTTTGTCGAAAACAACAGGCATCTTGACATCAAGCGCCATCTCAAGCTGCACGTTGGAACACTTTGCATCTGAGATCAGCTGGTGTTTGAGATGCAACCTCGAGGGAAATGTCACCGCCTCGAAGTCTGAAGCCATTTGGACAAGATTCGATATGTGCTCCTGTACAGCCACTTCGTCTAGGGTGACGTCTGGCAGCCCCTTTCCATCCAAGAAGGCCTCCAGCTTGTCTCGGCCCCTCCTGAGCTCGCCGTACAGCTCCTCAAGAAGCGCCAGAATGACTTTCACCTGGTTGTTCCCGTGGTTCTTCATGCGCTGGATCCTAAATGGATCGATCATGTTCAGAAGGGTGGAGTTTGTGATGTAGGTCTCGCCGGCTTGAGGAAGGTCCTGCCGTGTCACCTCAATGTAGTACGAGGACCTGCTAAGGACATCAAGCTTGTTTTCGTAGGACTTGAGCAGAGCAGGAGTCAGCGTGGAGCTGAGAAAGTTCATGATGCGATGGCTGATATTGGAAGGAACCTGGCATGTGCCATCTTCGGATCGAGTTCTAGTGTGGGTGCTCATGTTTGTTGTCAAATCTGCAAGAAACAGCTAATTAAGTCTCAACAGTGCTTAATCTTAGACCACCACAACAGTGACCCAGGTTTGAGTCCCATTGGCACCCTCTGGTCATTACTCGGGCATTATTGGCCATATCTGAGAAGGAATGAAGTAGTGTTTAATTTCAGGGAATTGGCTCCAGATTTCAGGGAATTGGCTCCAGATGCAACTTTTAAAGACATTTGGGGATATTAAAGATGTAAACCTACACTCTTCATGCCAGTGCGCAGTGACTCGCGCAAAAACCGTTTGGATTTAAACAGATAATCGTTTTACCTCAGAAGTTTGACGGATTATTCTTCACTGAATCATCACTACAGTTGGGACATACGTTAAACTGAAGTTGTTACTCAGCATTTTTACATTTGTACTTTAATAATTTGTTTATTTTATGTTAATTCACCTGTTGAAACGATGTCTGCTCAGGCGCTTCGTATTCATTAAGAATCAATGGAGTCGATTCTGAGAGTCGATTCATCGTATTTCTCTTTTCGAAAACAAACAGAGCAGGAACGGAGCAGTTGTAAAGTACATATTATGTTAGTATGTTATTAATTAAGTACATAATACGCTACGCATAGTCTAAAAGTCAGTGAATGTTCCACATGTCCCCCGTTGTTAGTCAGAGACACAAGACGTGTTAAGTAAATGAGCTTCTACTTCTATAGTCAATCCAGACGTTTCTTCCTTGTTTTTTTTATAGATGTAAATGTTATTCTTGTTGACTGCGTTTCTCAAGCGAAATACAATTCAATTACTGATGTTTGTGTTTGATTCAGGTTTGTATTCGACTGTTTGCTAGTATATCCAGAAAGCCCAGAATTAATGAATCGATTCTTTAAGGAATCGACTCACATAATCGTATACTGTATTATAGTTTATAACTAGAGTAGTTCTGCATTCACCAAATTAAATATTACACATTATTGTAGCATTATCAGGGCTTATCTAAAGCATTACAAATACAATATAAAATAATAGATCTGTGTTGTATTTTACTACTGTTCCAAATAAGTTCTGCTATTTAATCCATGCAATTATTGTACAGAAATAATAGTCAGCATTTAACCTTATCACGACTCAAAGTTAATGTACATTACACATAGTTATTAATTAGGAAACAGACCAATTAATATCAAGTCCATTTGTTATTGTATTAAAAATATATAATTATTGAAAATGCTTACCTGCCTTCCAGTTACCAGGAATTCTTTTCCATTTTCTTCACTTTTCTTTATTTTTAAAAGTGTCTTTATTGTTACCATGGAAACCAAACATCTATTTAAATTCATACTAGCTTTATGGAGTCAGCTGCACCTCTATTACGCTTTTGTCAATTTACTTTTCTCTGTATGCTGTGTTTACCTAATATATTCTATACTAAATAAATGATGTGTAAAAAATACTAATAAAAATAGTCCTAATTTTGAGCATCGTTTCACGTTTCACGTTTCCCTTAAAACAGTAAAAAAATTTAAAAATATTTATTTATATTGATTTTGTTGGCTTGCTGTAGCAGTGCACTAAGCATAAGTTTTTTTTTTTTTTTTTGAAAACTTTTCTACTTTGATATTATCAGGTTTTATTAAATATAAAATGTGTATTTTATCTATTAATTTATTTATTTATAACAAACAGAGTACAAGTACTGGTGCGTCCCACAACTCCAGAGATCAATTCCCAATTATTAAAACAGTTATGAGAGTTATGTGTCTTGCATTTATTTCATTTATTAAAGCTACTTTGAAGATGTTTTCTGCTCTAACTTGACTTTGTGTCACTCCTCACGTCATCTCCGAGGTCGTTCTGAGGACGATGGATTCCTTCCAGAGAGTGCAAACCAAATCGTCATATTCCACTCTCTTCACGGAGAACTCGTAACACCTGTCGGGCCTCAGTCGCCTGATTTTATGGCAGTAGGTGGCGCAGGTGGCAAAGGTCGTCTGTGTTTCTTCTTCATCGTTTCTCGGCTGCAGAAGTTTGTACCCGATCTCGAACTGCTCGTTGGGTTCATGCTGCGGACGTCCTTCGATGTGCCAGTAAAGGACCACTGAATCCGCGTATGCCCTGGTCATCGTTTTGTCAAAAATGATGGGCATTTTGACATCGAGTGCCATTTCAACGAACAGCTCTTCTCTTACGTCTGAAATCAACTGGTGTTTGAGATGCAGCTTCATGGGAAACACCACCGCCTCAATGTCCAAAGTCGCCTGGAGAAGACTGGACATCTTCTCCTGAACTGTGGATTCGTCTAGTGCGAGATAAGCGAGCCCTTTTCCATCCAAGAAGGCCTCCAGCTCATCTCGGCCCCTCCTGAGCTCACCATAGAGCTCCTCGAGCAGCCTCAGACTGACCATCACCTGACTGTTCCCGATGTCCTTCATGCGCTGGAGCCTGACCGGGTCAATCACATCCCATAGGTTGGAGTCTTCAGAATAGAGCTCGTCAGGCTGTGGCAAGGCTGTAAGCTTGACATAGTAGGAGGACCTGCTGAGGATGCTGAGCTTGTGTTCATAGGATTGGAGCAGAGCAGGACTCAGTGTGGAGCTGAGAAAGTTCATGATGTGATGCCTGATGCTGGAAGGAACCTGCCATGGGTCTTCTTCTAAGTGACTTCTAGCGTCTGCATCCTCTGTGCTCATGTTTGCTGGTGTACCTGCAAGAAGCAACGCGTGTCAAAAATATTAAAGATCCCAGTTACAATCTTGCTAACTGACCTACAATAGGTATAACCTCCTTTATACTGACCTCTTTATACTGAATAATTTCAAAAGTCAGCATTAGGTACTCATCAAAGAAACTAGATACAGACATGACCAATCAATAAATCAAAATACCTAATGAAAACCTCATTAAAATCACAAATGCACACATTAACGAGTCTGGAATTGAGCGATTGGGCGATTGGGGATCATCCCTCTCTGCTGCTGCACCAGTGACTCATGCTGACCCAATAATGAACTGGCGATCACATGCCCAATGTTCTCCAGTGTTAGGCGTCTAATTACTGTGTATAGATAAATACCTGAGATAACAAAGTTGATACAGTAAATGTCTTGACATATGCCATTGCATTAGTTAAGGCTGCTTTCAACATGGGGCCAAAATTTAGAATGTAATGGACAATGCTAACGCGAAATTACGTAAAATTATGGAACATTTTAGTTGTGTTTTTCACATTTTCCTGGTCACGGTTGTGGGGCTCTGGGACCTAGCCCCAGAGAACACAAGACGCCAGCTCATAACAGAGCTGGTAACTGTGGCTGGAGGTCCGACGGATGGCCCTAACCGCCCGCAACAAGGCACTTGGATCTTAACCAATCACTATACACTTGCATCACTATGTCTGGGTACTGCCAAAACTCTAGCCCAACCACTGGAGGGATCCGGGTTTGTGTATTAGACCACTGTGCCACCCAAATCCACAAAGATTTATTCAACAAAATAACGGAAATAAGAGTGATGACTCTCCATGGAATATTGCAAAGTAGTTTGAATCATACAGAGAAAGGGACAGATCATTCATTAGTTTATTATATAAACTTAAAATGGTTGAAACAATACAGAAACACAGTGTACCTATATAACAGGCAATGTAGTGTAACAAAATGGAGTTGGTGGTCATAAAATGACGCATGCGCAGCGCTTTCTGCCAGCAGCATCTAACGAAGAGACCTCCGCGCGCGTTTTAAATTCGTCTCGTGCAAACCCGGTTTCTCCAGTGAGGTTTGGCCAATTATTCTTCACTGAAGCATCGCCACCGTTGGTATGTTAGTAAAACTGAGGCACTTTAGACAGTGTTAGCGCTTAAACACCGTTTGTTATTCACGTTATTTCAGCTCGACCTGAAAGCAGTGACGGTTAATTTCTCAATCGGAGTCGGTTATGAGTCAAGCAATTCAGAATAACTGGGATCGATTCAAAGAGTCGATTCTACATACTTATCATTTTTTTCAAAACACCGAACAGTGAAGAGGTTATAAAACACACGATGTTATATTAATTAAGTACATAGTAAAATCTCGTAAATGTTATTTGTTATGTTCTACAATGTGTTTCCTAAGGTTAAATAATTAACAATGAATTGCTGATTCTCAGTGACTTGAACAGGTGAATCGATTCTTTCTGTTCGATTCCAAGGTTTGGGAAATGTTTTCCAGTACTATTAACGTTTACATACATTAAATCTACGATAGTAATCAATTACCTGTTGTTTAACCTAATACAGATATTTATTATTATTATTATTATTGTTGATTCATTATATATAATAAATCAACAAGCTCACCTACCTTCCATCAGCATGATATTTTTCTATTTTTTTAAATATAATATTTATTTTTAAAAGTGTGATCAGTGTTACAATGGAAACCAAACATCTTTATTCCAGAGTTAGATGACTGGATGTTGCAGTGTAGGCGATACTGGTGTTTTTTTCGAAAGTGTAGCATGTTTTTTGTGTACTGTATTTACTGCTTACAGTCTGGAAACAGCAATGTTTCTTAAAAATGATTTACGTCTTCTACTACTACTACTACTACTAATTAGAATAATAATAACAACAAAGAACATGAAAAACATTGCTATGCGATGCAATGAAACAATTCTTGACCAAACCTAACTTTGAACACAGTGTTTCGGGATTTGTAGAATGTATTTCTGGATTTTTAAAGTGGAGCATTGTCTCAAATCAGCTTTATAATTTTAGATAATCTTCTAATATCTAAGGCCAATCCCAAACTGACCAAGCCTAGGGTGATAGTGGCAAGGAAAATCCCTAAACGTTATAAGGACGAACCTTGGGAGGGCCAAGACTCATCCTCCTTATGTGGGATAGATGTTATATGTAAGAATTAGACTAAGTTCTAATTAATCTAATGAATAATTGTATAGTAATAGTTGAAATGACCAGAAGCTGAATACATATTAAGAGAGAACATATTTTAAAATATAGTTGAAATAAAGTATTCTCATAATAAATAATGTAGACCAATATTTTAGAAAAAAATTTAATATTATGAAGAGTATAATAAAAATACTTCTACAAACTTGCAGCAGTTTGTTGAAATAGAATCATGATGCACATTTTGTAGTTCCATTCAATCCTTTGGCAGATGTTTTATTTTAAAATCTAAGTCGTCCTCAGAAGCAGAAACACAGGGTTACGTGTCTCCCACAAAGGACTCTCAGTGGCTCTGAGCCAGTCCTTGAATTGATCACAAAGACAGAATCCACACTCCCTATCTAATACGCATCGTGATTTGGTGACGCGATGCCAATGTGGCCACCAGGGGGCAGTGTACCCCAATAATTGTACTAGAAGTGTATTGCAGTTCAACTTTGGCACAAAACTGTGCCAAGTTATTGGAGGTGGATCTTTGTGTTTTGGTTTTCTGAAACTAGTCGACGATCTGTAGTATAATTACACGATTATGTAGATGGTCATGTACCTTAAAAATGCCAGTCTATCCCAGGGCTGGACAGGGGGGCACTGTTGCCCCTGGGTATAAAATCAGTTTGGAATGAGTTCCCACACTTGTGATGGAAAAACATCAGGCTTTTTGGGTAGGGGAAACGTGACTAGGAGAGAGTACGTGAACCATACCATTTCCTAGTTGTGGTTTGAACATTGTTTCACCTTTTTAAAATAAAAACAACAGCAAAAATGAATGGGCTGCTAATGTATTTTTTATTTTAAAATAGTTTTAACTACACATGTATACAATTTCATTGCAGGATTATGTGTGGAAGACTTAAAATTAAAATAAGACAAGATTGAATGCCATTGCACCTGCTGTTCTGTGTCTCAGGTGTTGAGTAGGTATGTAATCGTGTAAATGTACTTTTTTTTATAAATGTCAATCAGTTCATTAATGTCCAGTCACCAGCTAAATGTGCTAAACCACAGATCTCACACAGAAGAGCTTACATTTCCCTCATGTTAGTCCTCAAAGAAGATCCTGTCTACATTCTATCTGTTCTTCTTCTTGCATTTTGTCAAAAAAATTGCTTGTGTTACGATGTTCCTCCAAAAAGAAGTCTTGAGGAAAGATTTTGTTAAACGGCAAAGACTAGAATCCAGACCCGCAAAACTTTGCTGATAGGCTTCTTTATGATCGAGAATGCCTTTCTCTTCATTAAAGATATGATTTAAACTCCGCATGCAGCATTCCAGTCCTTGTTCCTTAAGCTGTTATGGTTTGTACCTTGAATTAGTTCAGAGCAGGAAAGGCAAAATCTGGAAAACCAGTATAAACGGTTGTGTTTGTGGAATTTACCAAATGTTGGCACAGACCCTGTGTAAATTCCAAGCTAATATATCCTTCAGAGTTTATTATTATCGTCCTTACATGGTCTCTTTAAGCTCTTTAATACTCTAATTCTGTACTATTACTTATCTTCTGTCCTATTACTTTTGATTAAGTCATGGTGGAGTGAAACAATATGCCACACACCCACTGTCTAAACCCACACCATGTGCTAATCCAAGGATAGTCCATCCCTTGGACACACACAAACACAAACACACACACACACACACACACTGTCCTAAGTGGCATTATTGATTTCATGTGATGGCATCTATTTCTGGAAGCCGAACAGGAATAATACCATCCCCGGTCTGTCCTTCACTCCACACAGATAAACACAAGCCGACAGAAGAACACGGGGCTTATATAGGAGGATTCTTGTGCCCTTCTGGTGGGGGGTGCGCTCAGGGGGGTAGTGGGGGGGTGGGGGTGGGGGGTGAAGGGGATAAGGTTAGTGTCCCAGAAACATCAGGTGCAAAGTGAGTGTTGTAAACATGAGTACACTTGAAGAAGCATTGACGGTATTAGATCAGTCATCAAAATGTAAAGTAGGCTTTCATTCTAAGTGCTAACTTCACATCCTATAAATATAAACACACACTTTGGTGAGGTTACCACAACTAAAGCTGCGTCTGTAAAAAGTATCGGCACTTACGGCGTCTGATTTTAAACCCATAAGCATTAACATTGAGATGCAGCTCTAATTCTTTCTAAAAGATTTTTACTGGGACTGTGGGGATTCGTCCAGAAGAGCATTGGTGAGGTCAGGCTCTGATGTTCTCCGTTCTTCATCTTCCCAAAGGTATTTGATGGGGTCGAGCTCAGGGCTCTTCTACACCAAACCAAACTCATCCAACCATGCCATTCTTATTTATTTCCTCTTCTTTCTTTTCTCTTTATTATTTCTTCTTTCTTTCTTTAGCATTCGCGGCTTCATTCTTTCATTTTTCTTTCTTCCTTTCCATATGATTCGATCCCAAGAGGAGTCGTTTCAGTGATTCAGTAGGCACTGGTACGCTGCCGGGGGAGGGTCCCATACCCATCCTCCATTCCCTCAGACACCTGCTTGACCGCCGGGTGCCCTTGCAGCTGAAAGTTGCTCTAGTTACGTGGTCTGTTTTAGCCCCTCACAGGATACGAGCCGGATGTGGCTTCGGTCTGTACAGTCAGCTTTGAAGAGTTTCTGTTGGGAATCCATCAGTCCCAGACTCCGACTGGATGAATGTAGTCGCGGGGGATCATGATATTGTGAAAGACTCATGAACGTGGAAAGCCAATAAGGTCACGCTGTATTATGACTACCCGGCCTCCTGCAGAATGGAACACAGTGGTGCTGGCAACCTGAAGTGTTCCCCGTAACTATGCATATAGTGTTGGGTGTATCGTCTAACCGATCGGTGTGTACCCCTCATGTATTCGTTCTCCCGGGTCCAGACATAGCGCTGAACTCACGCCGATTCTCAAGTCAGTTTGATCGACCAGGCCGCCCCGCGTTAGACGCTGATTTATGGCGCCGTCCGGCTCTGTTTCAGGTTGACGATTCCGGAGTCATGTGTCCTGTCTTCAGGCTGTGCATGTGTGCCTTCATAAATCTTTTTCGCACTCATAATTCTGATCTAATAATACTTCTCGAGCACAAACCCTCTACAGCCCCTGTACAATGAGAAGAGGGGTTCTGCTTTCTAGCTGGAGCGGTTTGAGGGGTCACTCGTGTTTAAGAGCGTGCTGTGATGCAGGTAGTCCCCGTTGTACGATATTTCGGCTTAGCGCTGAGAAGCTGATCATGAAAACTTAAATACACATTCAGGAGAAACAGTGCTCTGAATTGTAAATTGATTTTTTTCCCAGAGCAGTACGATACTCTCTTGCACTCTTGTGCTAAATGAGGAAGTCGGCAGTGCGTGACGGAGTGGCGGGAGTGGTGAGCGCTGGGAAATGTAGTGAGGAAGAAGCCGCGGGTATTTCTATTTACTTTTAATATTATTATTATTATTATTATTATTATTATTATTATTATATTACTATATTATATTAAAATACATTATGCCAAAAAACCAATGGGATATTCAATACTTTCATTATTAAATAAGCTTTATGATAATGATTTGCCCAACTGTAGTTTAATGTTAAGCGCTTACAGATGTGTATTCGCTCCCCGAGCTTAAGGCTGGGCGATATGGTAAAATATTATATCTAGGGGTGGGCAATATGACGATATTTTATCGTATCGTGATAAATTGTTATTGTGATAGACGATATGAGCGTATCGAGGATGTCATCAGTGCTTAAAGAACACTGACCGACTGCATGTTTCAGTATGAAGAGAATAATTAGTCCTGTTTAATTGGATGCAGGAAGTGCAGGATATTTTGAATAAAAATCACTTTACTAAGTAAGGAATATTATTTGATTAGTTTTAAGAATCTGTCACTACTGATGCAGTTTGTCTGTGATCACATGTATCGTGATAAATGAAATATCGTTGAAATGTCTTTAATTATCGTGATTTAATATTTTTTACCACATCGCCCACCCCTAATTATATCACGATAAGTAAAGGTGTTTTCATGATACATGATGTGTATCGCGATACATTTGTTCGCAGACAAAATGCATCAGTAGCGTCCGATTCTCAAAAACTACTGTTCACGTACTTAGTGAAGCGAATACTCCATTGGTTTTCCGCTCAAAATATCACATTTGTTTTAAAGGAAGGAAAACTACAATGTCCGTTGCTGTAGATGGCGCAGTGCAGAGTTTTGACTCAGTGTATCTGCTGAATTATTGATGTGATGTATTAAGATGGCTCAGATCGTACACCATAACTTTTATTTCAGCTGTTTTTATGTTTTCGGTGAACTATTGTGGAATATCGCAATATATCACCATGTCTCGTGATATAATAGTATCGTGATATAATCGTATCGTGATGCGTATCGTATTGTGACATTACCCACACCTAAAGTGTTTATTTCCTACAATGAGGAACTTGTGCTCTGATTATAAAGTTATCCTTTAAATATCGTCCAGTTTTAAAACCCTTGCACCGACAAACAAACCGAGCACGCTCCCTCTGATCTTGCTCCTTGACTCGGCGTGTTTCCCGGGGGAGCTGGCGAGGAAGAAGTACCGGGCTGATGGCCAGAGCTGGCCTGACCGGGCCATGAAACTCGAGCTTATCCCTTCAACCCGTCTTAAAAATGTAACATTCTCATATTCTCCGTCTGGGCAGGAGGCAAGTTTCCGATGCAGCTGTACTTGAGTGTCGGTCAGTGTTCAGGTAGTACCACGAGGAAGGGCGTAGCGAGGGGACAGATGTAACGTTATCTGTCTTAAGATTAGATCACCAACATGTGGGTTTAATGGACCTGAAAGTGACTTCTGTTGTAATAAAAAGGCAAGTAGTCGTTTGGTTCCTTCCAATAACTCTTGAGTTTAGAGCACCTTACATACGGAGAGATAAAGTTACCCAGACCCGAGTTAAGAGAGTGCAAATGGCCGCTCAGAGTTAACCGAGATTACCCAGGACTTTATAAATGAGAAGGGGAATTCTGAAACGGATACGTTCTTTCATCCAGAGCCAGTCCCGATTTTCTTGAACAGGTGTAACACCGTGTCAGGGACGGGGCTTAGTGAGAAGCTTGTCGCTTTTCTGAATAATCTGAAGCTTTTGAGGTATCTGGACCATAAATCTGCGAGACTGAGTTGATATCATCTAAAGAGATAGGCGTAGTTTGGGGTTTCAGCAACCGAACATGAGCTCAGATCTAAATTTGGCGCTACTGCCAGGTAAAATCTGACCGTGAGCCTTGAAGCAAAATAAGACTTCAGTGCAGGACTGTTACATACTGTCTGTGCTTAAACAAACAAACCCATCAGCCTTATCGTGCCTAGTCACTTCAGGTGTGGTCTTCTGACTTGAGGAAGCGTTAGGAAAGGGATAGTCTATTAGGCGTACAGTGCATCAACAGGTCAGGCAGCTGGTGCAGGTGTCTGCCAACTCGTTTATCAACCGGTCTGTGGGAGCACAGCTCAGGTTTCAGAGGTTTCCAGGCCGTGACAATAGCCAGCGCTAAAAATATCCATCCGGCCGAAGGGTTTTCCACTCGCCTTCTTGCCTGGCTCCATCAAAGCCGCGGAGATCAAGAGCACAAGCACAGACCCAGGCATGCACATATGAAACGGGTGTCGCATGCATAACGACATTAAGTCACACCGTGCGAAATAAAATCCAGGGTTCTGTACGTGACATGCTAAAGCTGCTTCCACATCTACAACCCCAAATCAGAAAAAGTTGGGACGGTATGGAAAATCCAAAAAGCATTCACCAAGCAATTTAGTGTTTCAGGTGGTACTGTGTTCATCTTAAGGTGTGTAACACAGTACAAGGTCGTCGTCGTTGCATTTTTCGTTTCAAAATTCTCCACACGTTCTCTATTGCATGAGGTTTTTGCAGGGTCTTGCTGAAAAATGCACGGATGTCCCTGATAAAGATGTCGTCTTGAAGGCAGCTCTCAAATGTCAGGGTACTAATGACCTTCACCAAGGGCGCTGACCCGACCCCATACCATGAGAGAGCCTGGCTTTTGATCCGTTTCGTCTTTGGTCCAAAAAGGATCTGTTATACTGATGGGTCTGAGCACAATCCCCGTCTCCACTGTATGATGGTCCATCCCAGATGCCTCCGAGCCCAGTGAAGCCGACGCCGCTTCTGGGCATGGTTATAACATAAGGCTTCTTTTTAGCACAGTAACGTTTTAAGTGGGATTTGTGAATGTAACTCTGTATTGTAGAGCTTGATAAAGGTTTGATAAAGGAATCCCTCGTCCATGTGGTTCTATCAGCTATTGATGAATGATGGTTCTTGATGCAGTGCCGTCTGAGGGAGCGGAGATCACCCCTCTTCAGTTTAGGCTTTTTAGGAAATGCCTCCAGATTCCTTGAATTGTTTAATGATATTATGCACTAAAGAAAACAAGAAAGCCAGAAAAGAATTAAGAGAAAACTGAGAAAGAAAGAAAGAAAGATTGAAAAATGAAAGCCATGAACGATAAAGAAAGAAGGAAAGAAAGAGGTAACAAAAGCCAGAAAAGTTAAAGAAAATAGTTAGAAAGAAAGAAGTAAAGAAAGAAAGTAAAAGAACAAAAGAAAGAAAAATGAAAGCTATTAATGCTAGAAAGAAGAAAAAGAAAGAAAGAGCAAAAGAAAGAAAGAAAGCAATGAATACTAAATAGAAAAGAGTGATCCTTCTTTGTGGAACATGGTTTTTAAACATTTGTTGATAAACTGGAGATCCTCTGATCATCTTTACTCCTCAGAGACTCAGCCTTTCCTAGATGCTGCTTTTGGACCAAATCAGGATTAGAATCACTTGTTTAAAATCACATCATTATTTAGTTTATTTACCTCATTACTAGCTCTAAAGTGCCCCTGTCCCAACACTTTTTGGAATGTGTTTCAGACATGAAATGCAGGAATGAATGTTTATTAACATGTAAAAGAAATCTCTCGGGCTCATACTGCCTTGCGTACTGCAGTGCACATTTTTGAATTCCAGACAAGATCAGCATGCTTACCTTGATCGGTATTTGAGGCAGTTTGCCATGACCAAATTAACTCACACCTCTCAGCCGCTGCCATCGCTGGCTCAGCTGCTTCCTGATTTCATTCTTACCCCGTTGACAAACTCATTTCACGTCTATTCAGGATCACTGCTCCTCTTACCTGCGGGTGTCCCCCGGGGATCTATTCTAGGCCCGTCTCTTTTGTCAACCATTCACTCTCATGGATGCAGTGACCTCCAGTACTGAATGATTACTGAATTTGTGAAATTAAGCAGTTCCTGTGGCTCAGAGTAAGACACAGCTGCTGGATACGGCACTTCCTGAGAACCGAGCCGAGGCCAGTCCAGGGAGCCCCCAGTCAATTCCACAGTAGGCTCCAGAACTTCAAAACCTAATAATAAATAATCAAATTCATCGTTTTCTCTAGTATATACTACATTTCCATGAAGTGTTCGATAGCCGTTTCGCTGCCTTTAATTCCGTGGCGTGTTGAATTCCTGGGTTGCCAGATCCAATCACAGTCAATGGAAAAAGACCCCAAATAAAGCCAAATCTTTAGAATAGGAGGAATCTGACAACCGTTTTGTGTAAGGAAATTGGGTAACTGGTAACATGCTATGAGTGATCTGATTACTGAGATGCAATCCAGCTCTCTTTATCGGATTTCTTTATCTGATTACTAGTTCGGAGTATGATGTGTACAGGAACCTACCTAAAAGCACATGAAAACTGAGTCAGGAGACAAAATACAGACCACAAACCTCGCAGTCTACATCACTGCAGGTGGTTTGGGCTTGAAAAGACGGATGTTGCTCAAAAGACAGCAGGCTGCAAACAATGTTGGAAATCTGTTGTGGTTAAAGACGGCTCAGCTAACTTACTTCACCATCTACAAACTAAAAACCGTACAGAATATGAAGATTAGGACAAAATTTGTGAGCGACAGACTTAAACCAGCACAAAAACACACTCAGCAAAACAGAGGAATCATTCTGCAAAAAATAAGGGAGCAAGATAACTTTTGAATACTTTAGACCCACAATAAATGCTAAAGTATCGTCTAATTATTGTTATCGATTAATTCCCATAAAAAATCGAGATTTTATTTCCAATATCGCACACCCCTTCCTGACGTTACTTCGGTGCTACTAAATATTTCTCTCATGCCGTAAGAGCAGAAAGCAGTTATAGCTGGTGTGCTTTTTAAGTTCACCCATGCACCCTGTTTGGTACCCCTGGGAGAAACCAAACTTAGCACGGCTATTTGGTCACAGACGCGCCGGTAATGGAAACCTACGCGTTCTCGGGTCGAGACCCAATTTGAATAAACTCTAAGGCATGTCTTTATAATCTCCTGTCAACGACTGTAACACCAGACCTGCCACACCTCTGAAACGCAGCAGCTGCACCCACGGAGGTGGAGGTGTAGCAGGGGGCCAGCCGTCCCTCAGAGGTTAACGACGGTGAGGTGCGAGCCCAAATCCAATCCTTAACCCCGCAATGGCCAATAAATAAATGTTCAGTCTTCTCTCTAAGCATCACAGTTGGCTCAGACCTCAGCTGTGCTACATCAGCTTCTCTGGTTAAAGGCTGTTCCTGGACCAAAATGACATCAATCTGTGAATTTTGCTCAGTTCTGGCCCTGACCATGAAAGCGTGTGGCGATCTGGGATTCAGCCTAGTCCTAACTGTGCGAGCAACATTTGGATATTTATAAGTGGAGCTCCCTCTCATCTCCATGGACTGATTCATTGTTGTACTGATGTGACAGGTGACCAGTCATGAATTTGTAAAGGTTGAGGTGCCAGAAGTGATTGGACGTGTCAGAATGCATGTCTCTGTGTGTGTGTGTGTGTGTGTGTGTGTGTATATCTCCTTCATGATTTATTCATTCATACCTACACGTACAAGGAAACCATATTTACCAGCTTACCCCCCACTTTGCAACTTTTTTAAGCAAGTGCGCTCTGTTTTTTGGTCTAAACACTCAAACTCCCTGACTTTTCTTTTTTAATTTCTCTTCTCTTAAAGTGTTGGAGATTTCTTCATGTCTTTTTCACAACTTAAAAAAACAAAAATACAAGTGAAGATTAGTGCAGGAAGCTCTAGCTCTTAGACAAATAATCAAATAATCAGTCCAGTCCCTGTGAGCTTTATCACCATCATTCTCCAGCCTTTCAGTTCTATTCCACCAGAGCTTTTCTTTCATATCCATGTTTTCAGAGGCAGCCTGTTGCTCGTCCTATAAGCTCTTGATGAGCTGTTCTGCCCGGTGACCGAGCTCTGATTGGTCAGCCTGATTTTAACACAGAAATGAGAACAGGCTCCGGGTAAACATCTTACGCAGCATCACAGAACTTCAGTTTCGGACTCAGTGTGAAGTACAGCGTTAAAAATAAAATGAATTGTACTTTCTTATATTTCCTTATATTTTTTCTTTTATTCATTATCTTTGTACAAATTGTTGCAATGCACCAACTGCAATGTTTTTGACTGATGTCGATTTCTGATTATATTTAACATCATGACTGGTCGATTTTCTTTCTTTCTAAGAATTATAAATGACAGCATACAGACACATTTTTTGTTCAATGGTAATGGAAACTTCATTTGCCTTTGTTAGATTTGTTAAATTCCACATATTATTTGTGCGACAGTTAATCATCAGCTACAGTTTCATGATTGTGACGGTCCTAAATACAACAAAGAGAGGGAGAAAGAGAATGAGTGGAAAACCACGTTCGACCTCTAGTGGGCGACAATTCAAAGGCATTTTTCGCTTGCTCGTTAGCTGACTTTGTTCTAGAGACTGTTCTAACTCGGTCGATGTGTTTAGAGACTCTTTTGTGTGGATGATTTGTTTGTAGTTTGTAAGTGTATGTAGCTGTCCTATTGTAAGTAGTACTCCTTTGTTTGTATGTTCTCTCTAACCTATAACTATAGAAACTGGTTCACGTTCACTCGTTGAGTGTAACATTGTCTATTGATGCATTTTTGGCTTCAAACAAAAGTATCAGTCGTGTTTCCAGCGGTGTCTTTGTTCATTTATGCATCGTTTGCACGCAGTTTTCCTTGTAAATACTCTTTATATTGTATTTACATTACAGTAGATAATTACTGAGACCATGGTAATGTCTGGTCACGACCTACCTGTACTGCTAGTGTTTCCACCAAAGTCCTTTCTCTACGGTGCTTGTTCCTTTGTGTTTTTTTTTTGTTTTGTTTTTATTTACCCTGCTAGTTGTTGTTATTGTAAAGCAGATTAATGCCAAGGTCGGTGGTCATTTGCAGCGTCAGTCAGCGTCCGTGACTCAGTAAGGAAAGTTGAAATATCCCGAGCCTCCCTGAGTAGCAGCTGAGGAATAGTGATATGTCATGGTTAAAGGTGTTATAAATAGTGCTTCTGGATTTATAACCCCAATCTCTGAGATGCCACCTGAGGAGCATCCATCTGCAAACTTGATATCTCGCTCGTCTAGATGACGCCTGTCCCATGGGAGCCTGTAAGGTGATATCCGCCGCTTGTTTGCATCGTCTGATGTTCAAAAGTTTGTTTTTGTAGCTCGATTAGATCCTGGGTTATTTCCAGAAAGAGCTGCTGCTCATTATAATGGAGCGTAATGTGGTAGGTGTAACCTGAGCCCTGTGGATGGAGGGATTCGATATTTCAGCCCAGCATAGTGTCATGTTGTTAGGGTGTATGGATATTAACTGTGAAATGTCTCAAGTTTCGAATATCAGCTCTAAATTATATATGGGGGGTCCTGTCATTGACTTTACACATGCTAAGTCTTAGATCCAGGGATTGGCGGTCTGGCAAAAATATCATATCACGATACTGTGGCATATCATATGTAAATATCACCACCTTGTTCATGAAAAAAATCGCATGGTCTTGTTGAAAGATGCATGGATGTCCCTGGAAAAGATGTCGTCTTGAAGGCAGTTTATGTTGCTCTAAAATCTCAGTGGACTTTTCTGCAGAAGTGTAAATGACCCTTACCAAGGACCCTGACCCAACCCCATACCATGACAGAGCTTGGCTTTTGGACTTCCTCATAACTGTCTGGATGGTCCTGTTTTTTGTCTTTGATCCAATAAAAGATCTGTTATACTGATGGGTCTGACCACAATCCCCATTTCCATTGTGTGATGGTCCATCCCAGATGCCCAGAAAAGTTGACGCTGCTTCTGGACATGGTTATAACATAAGGCTTTTTAGCACAGTAACGTTTTAAGTGTCATTTGTGAATGTATCTCTGTATTGTAGAGCTTGATAAAGGTTTGATAAAGTAATCCCTTGCCGATGTGGTTCTATCAGCTATTGGTGAATGTCGGTTGTTGATGCAGTGCCATCTGAGGGAGCAGAGATCACCTCTCTCCAGCTTAGGTTTGCGCCCGTACCCTTTACACTGAAATTCCTCCAGATTCCCTTGTCCATGTGGTTCTATCAGCTTCCTACCAGGTTCCTTGAATCGTTTAATGATATTATGCACTGTAGAGGGAAAAATATGGAAATGAATTCCAGTGTTTCTTTGAGGAACAATGTTTTTAAAGATTTGAATCATTTTCTCACAGATTTGTTGATAAACTGGAGATCCTCTGCCCATCTTTACTCCTCAAAGACTCAGCCTTTTGGAAACGAGTAGTCTCAGAATCATTTGGCTTAGAAAGCGAGGCCGCTATAAATCAGGCTGGTATCAGTCCGCTAGAACATGGAGGGGACAAGGCCAACGTCTGAGTCTAGGCTGGACTATATATAGTTTGTGCTGTCCGTGTTGTGCCTCTGATTTGGAAATGAACGGTCGTGTGTCAGTGACCTCGGCCTTCCTCTGGCTCTGTATCTGCACATTTCTGTAACGACTCTGTCACGTACTGGAGTTTGCATTAAAAAATACAGCCCCAGTTCCAGCGTGCCTCCGGTGTAGGTCCGTGCACAGCAAGACTGTTACGAATTATTAGCGTTTGTGCGTCCAGGTCTACGTACATAAACACTGCGGGTGTTAACTTTTTCCTTTGTTTGCCTCACGGAATCAAACAGAACGCTTAACTCAGCAGAATCCATGACAGCGCTGGTTCAGCTATTCAGGAGCTGATATGAAATTTTATAGAGGAGTGTTCTTCCAAGCTCGCAGCTTAGGTTATGCACATGAGTGGGGGGGTGGGGGTCAGCTAGCGCCGATCTCACACATGCTCAAATAGCTCGCCTCGCAGCTCCTGCCCAGACACTCTCGCGCTTGTGTTTTTTTTCCATTGTGCCTGCCAAAAATTTCAAAAAAGAATGTCATACGGGTCCAACAACATGAGCCAACTGGCACCGGTTCCTCAATCGGTTCGGATAACAGGACAGGACCGCACTATTACCGGACTGCTTAGTTCATCATTCATCAATCATAAAATCAATCATACAGGTGATAACGAAGAAACACGGACAACGTCCATGGAGTAATGTCCTAAAACGATGACCTAAGAAAACCAAACTTCTCTCAGTTCCTACTGATCATAAGTAATCTGTGCTGCTGATGATGAACCTGTGATCTGAAAGGCAAGCAATCATTTATACGTAAAACTTTTTACTTAGGTTTAAATGGGAAGGAAAAGCTTAATGTAGAAATAATTCCTTTCCTTTCGGATCACAGGTTCATCATTTCAGCAGTACAGATTACTTATGATCAGTAGGAACTGAGAGAAGTTTGGTTTAATTAGGTCATCGTTTTAGGACATTTTGTTCACGTTAAGTGTTTTAGACCTCTCTCTAATGCAGCATTTGAGCTAACACAGCGCAGGACGTTACACACCAAATGCGATTCATTCACAATGTGTTACTATTATTGTAAACCGAGGAGTTTAATATGTATTGTGTAAGTTTACTTTTTACTTTGACTACATTCAGTAGCATATACTTTTATAGTACAGTGGAACCTCGGTTCTCGTCTTTAATTCGTTTCAGAAGATTCGTCAAGAACCGTAAACAACGAGTACCATAAGGAATAATGAAAATTAAATTAATGGGTTCCAGATCCCCAGAAAATCCCCCTGTATAAGGCATTATCAGCATTAATGGAGCTGTATTGTACAGGGGCTCCTGATTTATGATGGGGATATGTTCAACAAATCTACTCATTAACACTTACATTAACCTACAGTTACCCAAAATCAATACCACAAAGCTTATTTTATAATAAAGTGTTGACAAATCTCATGTCATTTAATGAGTCATGGATTGAAAAATAAAAGCAAAACACTTACTCTATTGGTGCTGAGCTAACTGCAGCCTGTGTTCTGGAGGATTCAGTTCTTGTTTTGCTTTCGGTTTGCTCTTACTATAACCTGTTTAGGATCCATGGAGGTTTATTTGCACTAAGAATACAGTACTGTAGATATAAACATAAAAAAAACACGAATAACACTGCGCAGATCTGCACTGAGTGAGAGCTGTTGTGAATCTGAATCACTGTGAACTGAATCACGAATCATGAATCGTGAATCACGTTTTGGCTGAAACGAGTCACGCGGCTCAACCCGTACAAGTTTAAGCAAAGGCGCCGAGCACCGAGCAAACGACCGCTGTACTTGAGTAATGTATATAAACTTCAACTTTTACTTTTGAGTATTTTACTTTTTGAGTTTATTTTTACCAGAGCAGTTGAGTGTTCACTTGCGTAAAGACCTTGTGTACTTGAGCTACCTCTGTCTCTAATTCAGACTTGAATTCTCCAAAAGAAAACACACAGCAGAAAGAGAAATGTTATACCAAGGGGTTTATCAAATAGCTGTCCATTTTAGGGCTATGCAAAATACAAGTACAAATAATTCACTAGACATATAAACACACACACACATATAACAAACGTACAAAACCAAGCGTACAAGTATCTCTTAAGGGATTGTCATGCAATCCTGGTAGCTGCTCAAAGTTCAGACAGAGTGGTTTTTACAGTACAGTGTCAGGATTCCTGTTGTCTTTGGTGAATGAAATGAGAAACACAAAAACAATGTGAAATACTTAATCGTTACTGAAGTAACTGAATACATTAGTATTCATATTTTCAATGACACAACGTCTAGTCATGTGAAACAAAATGCTGTAGGTACGTCCTGCTATGCTCCAGAGAGACAACACTATAAAATGTAGATTGAGCATCACACTTTTTTGTGCTAAGATGGAAATACCACGGTTTACCGCTTTTGCACTCGATGGCTATCCAAACAGTCCTCGTCTCACAGTCCTAATGTCAGACATAAAGGCCGTTACACACCGAACGTCATTATTTAGTGGCGATAAAGTAACTGGAGTGTATAATGATGGTGAAAATGCGACGTTATTGCATTCACCCTCGGACCAATCTCGGTCACTTCCGGTGTTGGCACGGCAACAGCCCAGACGCCAAGCGTAGCCATCCAGTTTGACATCACTGCTTGTGTGAATTCACTGATATTTATTAAATGATTTAAAAGTAATAAGTGCGTAAGCTTCTGCTGAAGCTTATTCGGTCCGTTCGCATAGCGCTTTTAAAGAAAAACATCCTTAATATCACAGCATGCACGAGCAAACAGTGGGATTAATGCAATTAAATATTGATGCTTACAATGGAGCATCGTCTCAAAGATTTACCATTTTATATCCCAAACTTTGCCAGCGACAGTGGCAAGGAAAATCCCTAAACATGATGAGGAAGGAACCTTGTTAGGACCAAGATTCACAAAGCAGACCAATTACAGGACGTTGAGACAGGCTGCCTTCACCCAGATGATGAAGAATTTTCCTCTTTTTATTCATGCGCGTAACGTTCATTGTGTAACGGCCTTAAGAAATAAAAAAGCACAAGTAGTTAGACATCTACTGTCAAGAAACTCGCTGTTTTTTTGCAGAAGCTGAAATGTACTGACTGGTAAGGAGTTCAGTAAACAGCACGACCTAAGCACTCTGCGTTTACATTCAGTCATTTAGACTCTCTCATCCAGAGCAACCGATACGACCCAAGCAACCGCGGGTTAAGAGGACCCAAACAGTGGCGGCTTGGCAGAGGTGGGATTCGAACCCTGCACCTTCTGTTCCACAGTGCAGTCTAAGAGATCTCGGAGTGCCTTGGGTCTTTTGGGTCCGACCGATTAAAGTGATGTACCTCGTTTCTGAGGGACAGGACAAAATCAAAACTCTACACCCGAAGATAAACACGTTTGCATAGCGATGGGTTTGAATTAAAAACACATACACACACACACACACACACACACAACTATAAAGGTGTAGAAAATGCTGCCCACCCACGTTAAAAAGATTTGATACAGCACAGAACGAAAGAAAGAAAAGGCGTGTTCTCCTTCAAACGGCGTCCCCTAGAGCACCGAGAGGAAAGTCCCGCTTAAGTCTCCAGGAAGGTGCCGAGCCAGAAATGTCACGCATCAGCAATCGTTCCGCACTTCACGCCGCACTCGTGCCTTCCTTCGTCAGTTATTGTCCCTCAGAACGGAAGTGTGTCCATGAAAATCTTCTCCACGATCGGCGGTGGAGGCACCAGGTCCTCCAGCTTCAGGTAAAAGATGCGCTGCAGGCCCTGCGTGCACAAAGTCCTCAGTTCAGGAAGCTTGCTGAGCAAACGGGACAAACTGGGCCGAGAGCTGCCGTGGTCGCTGCTGCTGCTGGAGATCTGATTCCGCAGGCAGGAGATCAGGCGGTTTTGAAACTCCTCCACCCGTTTTGGTTCCTTTAGACCGTGCCGATCTGGAGAGAAAGGGAACAACGGTCATGTTATATTTACTGATGGAGCAAAAGAGTGTACAGTGAAATCCACTGGTAACGATTAAACATGGGTAAAAACTTAACGAAAGTGACAGTGGCAAGGAAAATCCCTAAATGTCATAAGGAAGAAACTTCAGAAAGCGGAGGACTCAAAAAGAAACCAAACCTGCTCACAGCCTGGAGGTTATATGTAAGAAGTAAACTAGGTTAATAAATGTCTAAATTCATAAATTATGGTAAATTCATAAACAATAATTACTAGTAGTAATAATAATTAATAGTAACTAATAAATGTATAATAAATATAAAAATTAAGAGAACCTGTTTAAAGAATATGTAATAAAAATCTAATATTTAAACTTAAATAAATGAAAGATACAATAACATTATAAAATAGAGAATATTTAACCAAGAATATAAGACAATATTTTATTTTTGAACAATATATTATTGTCACCATCGTTACTCTTTCCGCAGCTACAGCAGCATTTGTGCAAAATACATTTTTTGCAAAAATAGACATTTATTTAAAGTGCATCTGACTTTAAATAAGTATATATCCATGACCCAACATCTCTTACGTGAAATTGTCATTAACGCAACACGTTAATTATGAATTATTTACAAATTATTAATGTTTAACTACGATTTAAATTCGATAAGCTCAGTTGTAGCTGTCCCGTTTTTACTTGAACACATGCATATTATCTTGAAACAATTAAACCAGAATTATTACAAATTTCATTTTTCACAATATAAGACAGTAAGAAGCGCCCCCTCTTGGAGAATCACCCATTTATTTCTAAACGAGATACAAATCTCTCCAGCTGTTTTCTCACCTGTGATGATGACGAGGGCCGCCAAGCAAGAGAAGGACGTCACGTCCAAGCTCATGCGATGCAGACTCCTGGAGAAGTCCATGATGGAGTCGATCCAATCGCCGAACGCCCTGGCACACTGCCAGCGGTGCAGCACCATGCCGTTACAGAAGATCAGTCTGTCCTCCTCGGGATTCGATCTGCAAAAACACGAAGCGAACGTTATCTCCAGACTGCAGGACCTAATATCACATCTATAAAAATCGTAATGATCCGGTGGCCTCCTTACCTGAAAGCTAGTCTCAGTATGAAGAGCTCCACAAAGGCCGACTCCAGCAGGAGCTCCTGGTCCTCCTGACAGAAGGAACTGAACCCAGGAATAGCTTCGGCCCATTTCTGAATAACCTCCATGGTCCCGGTGAGAAGGTCGTAGAACTGCTTGATGTCATCTGCGTTCACCTTTTCAGGCAGACCCTTCACATCTTCCTGATACTGGACGTGAGGAAGGAAAAATCGGAACTGGATCAGAACTGATTCCGATCCCAGCCAATAGTATTGAGACGGCTGGCGGGGAGAGATTTAGCGTAATTACCTTGGAGTAGTCCAGCTTTCCCAGAGCAGGACTGGAATCGATGTGAGCCTTCACGAGCGAGGCGGTCGTGTTAACAGGAGTCTCAGGAAGGTTCTTAGGCTTTGAAGGCAGGCGTCCTCTCCGGCCTTTCAGACTGTCCGTACGCACCACTGGGACCGAAGCGGAAAGAGCACGCCAGTATTAACGAGGATCAACAAAACCGCGAGAAGCGTTCACTTAAAAGGGCTAAAGATCCACATGCTTACCTTCTTTCACCATTCCCACTGCAAGGCACTTCTGAAAACGGCAAAACTGGCACCGGTTGCGTCTTCGCTTGTCCACCGGGCAGTCCTTATTGGCAAGGCAGACGTATTTAGCGTTCTTCTGCACGGTTCTCTGTAAGGGAACGCATTTCAAACTTCAGAGAGGGAGCGACAGGCTAAACGGCGACTACAGACGGACGGCAACAAGCCACTCACCTTAAAAAATCCCTTGCACCCTTCGCAGGTGCGAACCCCGTAGTGCTGGCAGGACGCGTTGTCGCCGCAGACTGCGCAGTGCCCCTCGTTGGGACTCCGCGGCTTATGGGGTGAGTGGGAATCGACTCGTTCCTCTTTTAGCACGGGGCTGCCGAGGCACCCGTGTTCGAGGTCCAGGCCTTGGAAGTGCATCGGGGACGGGTGGTGAAACTGAGACGCCGGAGCGAATCCGTCTTCTTCGCCGAGCTGCAGGTCCCTGATGGGCGACTGCTGCTCGAGGGGGGTGTTGAACGTGAAGAATGAGGGTTGCTGGTGCAGTGGGTTGACGTCCGCCGGCCAAGACGTGGTAGAGAACGGGCTGAAGGCGCTCTCCCAGTTCGAACCATGGAAGCCGGGGGTGGCAGGCGAGGCGGCCGCCGAAAGCGGGCTGTGATAATAGTCCGATCCGCACGAGGACATGGTTTCGTCCAGGCAACTGAGAGCGAAAGTGCCCGGGTAGCAGCCGTACACCTGGATGTCATCCAGCCTGAAGGGGGACTGGTGGCCTCGCGGGCTCGAACCTTCGACTAGGGCACCGTGAACATCGGCGGGCGCGCCACCATTCATGGCGGCCGACACGGAGGCGGTGAACTGGCAGGAAAAGGTGTCGACCTCACTGGGATGGGTTCCCACCAGAGTGTTGATGCTGGGCAGCGACGGCGGCGAGAGCTGCTCCCTCTGGACGCTCAGGTCCACGCAGAGCTTGTTAGAGAGTCCCGGGTTCATGAAATCGGCGGCGAAGTAGTTGTTTTCGTAAGGCAGAGCTCCATACTGGGTCTCAACGCAAGGCATCGCTGCAGCTGCAAAAAACAGAGAGAAACGTTTCACAGGTGCACCAGTCCATAAATCATCATGTCAGAGGACATGTCACCTCTGGGGCATCTTAGCGCCTCTCGGCGAGAGCTATCCTAACTCGGAGCCACCGGCCAGCGTTTTGAAACGTCACCTCAATTCCAGAGAGGCTGCGAGCCGTACAAACGATAGTCTTGATGAAGGATGGTTCGTTAGCAGGACTCGGTACGGCCGCTCGTTGCCCAATTAAAAGCAGAAAGCCATGGGAGGGTTTCGGATACAGGCGCTCTGCCAGGCAATATAGAAGGTGCAAGGTCCAAAATGGGGTGTTGGGCCTTGGGGGAAATGTCCACAGTGAAGTGTGAAGCGTTGGGTAATAATAGCTGTATTGCACAGAGCAGGCAATGTGGAGTGCAGCTTTATTCCTTATTAATACTCTATGATTTATTAACTAATATCAATTTAACTAGCTCTGTGTTGAATTGTGGTTGGTTTGTGTCCCAATACTTTTGGCCATGAGGGTTTGGTAGTTTATTATGTATGTAATATGTTATCGTCACAAGAAATTTGAAGCTAAACACTCCGTCAATGCATTTCTAAGGGAGATTCATTTTTAAACTTCTTATCGATTCACATCGATTAAAAACAATATATCGGATCGACTCCGAAAATACACAGCACACCACACAGCGTGATTGTCTACGCAATGATGTTTGAACCGTGTCCCTAAGCGGTTCGGCCTGTATTAATCACAGACATGTGTGGAAGAAGAAGAATATGAAGAATAGCTAGGTTATAAGAAGAAATAAGAGGAATAACAATATAGTGCTTTTCAAACACTGTGTAAATGAGCAATATTATTAGTTTTATCCGTGGTCAATACATGTTGTTATACAGAGCATGTTATCCCTCACTACTGCTAGTATTATTACTATTATTATTCTTCCACACATTTCTGCGATCGATACAGCTCGAACCTAACTGCTATGTATTTTCAGAGTCGATCAAATTTATCATTTTTAATTGATTTAAGTTTACAAATGATAAATCTCCCATACAAATGCATTGACGAAACATTCAGATTCAAATTTAAACCAACAAACTTTACCCTCTGTATCTCCATATATATAATACATACATAATACATCATAAACTACCAAACCCACATGAGGGCAAAAGTATTGGGACACCCACATTGCCAATACAAGCACTGTTGTTGTTAAGAAATGCAGCTCTAGTTGACTTTCATTTTAAAATGTTTATAATCACACTGTTTGGTGTTAAATCACCTACACAAATCCAAACTGGACAGGGTCTCGGAGCCCAATACAGGGGTCGCCTTGGCAGGGCCCTTTAAACGGACAATCGTGCCCCTGATGCCTCCCTATGTGGCTCGAACCAAGATTGCGCTGCATTTTTCTATACAGAGGCATTGATGGACAGTATTCAGTGCTTCATATGAGGATGGTGGCTGTTCATATCTGTGGCAGTGTCTCCGCCAGTCTCGCACCGCAGGCCGCACACAGCAGTCCCTCTGCTATTTAAGTGCATCAGTCAGCAGGTATTTGACCTCTAAGAAGACTCGACCCGCCAGCATGTACTCGAATGGCATGTGCAGCTCGTCGGTTACTAAAACACATAATAAACCTCGGAGCAGGCCCCAGGCCTGAAAAGACACCAGATACCCCTGTGGTGCCATCTTAAGGCTCCGGGTGTACTTAAATAAATCCCAAAAAGAGGCGTAACCCTCACATGGACATATCGGGATTATAAATCTGAACGCTGAACGAGTGACAGGATTTATGAAGCCGCTGAGTTTGAGAGGGGGAAAAAAGCGTCGCAAACATCAGTCATAAATCTTTTATTACGAGTGAAAGGGGCCGGTTCTCTTTCTGCTTTTGTTGACAGGGAAGCCTTACAGCTGCTTTTGGGTTTAAGATCAAAGTTTATGTTTCAGGAATGTATTTATGCCAAACTAAACCTCTCAGCCTTTTACATAAACCATATAAGCGATTTCTTTACTCTAAGATAATTATTGTTTTCTCTTCATTTTCAGGTCTAGGGTATGTGGTTAGTTTTGGAGGTACAGTTTGGATACAGAACAGTTTTAAGCGCCAGATAATAAGCATGCACGCCATAATTCTGTAATCCAGCTTAAAGGCAATCAACCAAAGCAGGAAGGTGATCGATCAGACCAATAATCAGTAACGCAAGTTCAATAATAACATTAGAAACAGGAGTTCAAATTCTTTAAAGCGTAACCCCGCATATTCACGCCCTCCTCCTTCTGCAAATCATAGCCTATAAATCAATCGATCGACCGGTAATAATCAATAAAGGACCTACCTGTGCACGTGTACCCGTCAGAACCAGCGCGCGCGCACACCGTTTAATTCCAGACAGAGCCCGATATCGAAGCGAGCAACAGGTCCGCTCCGCTCATCCCACCAAACACTCCGCGGCTCCGCTCGCACCTGACCATATAGCTTTGCCGTGACGTCGCGCCGGAGGGCGTGGCGCCTCCATATAAGGCATGGCGGGGAAGCGGCTTTTCCGGACGGCCGACCAATGGCCTGCGCCGCGCATTGCGTAGGCCCGCGCGCTCTCTGACGCACTAACGCTACTGGGATTCCATTGACGCAACACAAAGCGGAACCTCTGCGCGCTAAAAATAGAACCGACACACTCGCGCTCTTTATTGCCTATAAATACGCGCTCCCAGTGACGTCATGGCCGACACGCGACCGGCTCCGGTGTTGGAGGATTCTGCGCACGTGCTGTACCTCAAACAAAAAAGGGGAAAAAAAGAGGCGTGCGCATGGGTTTAAGCGAATCATAACAAGTTTGGGTGTAAATATAGAATTAAAGGGAACTTCTCTAAGCTGGATTTAAGAACTTCCTTTGGTTTTATATTCGGTATTTATTTAAATATCTGTATCCATTACAATTCTAATATCATTATAGTTATTTTATTCAGTTATTTAATAAACTAATACATGAAATCACTAACAATCACTCACTTCTTTCCTCCTTTATTTGGCAGATCAGTTCCTCACTGCAGGCACAAAACATTGCCGGAGACTCACTTTTATTCCCTACATTATGATATTCAGTATTTTATTTATTATATATACTGCTTTATTTATTATATATAGTTTATTATATTCTCTGTTTTATACATTATTTAATTAATTATATGTTATTGTGTTATATTCTGTAGTTTACACATTATTTTATTTATTATATTCTATAGTTTATTATATTTATTATATGTACTATTTTATTATATTCAGTTTAGAGTTTATTTTATAGTTTCTCTATTGTATTACATTCATTATTTTACTTTTAAATTCTATATATTATATTTAATTTATATACTATTGTACAATGTTCTATATTTTATTTATGTTCTATAGTAGTTTATCATAATATATTTACTTTACATACCATTATTCTTTATTTTATTATATTTTACTTATATATTATTTTATTATATTCTGTAGTTCATTATTTTAAATTGTATTATATTGTTACTTGTTTTATACACTATTGTTTTATATTCTATAGTTTATTTATTATATTCTCTATTTTGTTATATATTTTATTTAATATATTGTCTATTTTATTATAAAATATTTTATTTATTATATATATTATTGCATGATATTCCGTTGTTTTTTGTTCTCTATTTTACTATATTATATTTTATTGGCCAGGGCAACACCTTGATCTATGTCATGTTCCTCAGACCATTCTGTATCATTGTTGTAGTGTGACAGCATGCATTATCCTTCTGAAAGAGACCACATGCCATGCAGGGGGGACCTGGTACGGAACAATGTTTAGGTAGGTGGAACGAGTCCAGCTCTCAGTAATAACCCGTTCCTATAATCAATCTATGGCCTGGTATCAGCACAGCTGGATTTCTGTCCCAGAGTAACCCGGCCCCGCCGTGCTGAGACACACCCTGCTGAACACGATAGGACAAGCTAACGCACTGAAGAAAGCAGAACGGGAAGTGTGTGTGTGTGTGTGTGTGTGTGTGTGTGTGTGTGTGTGAGAGAGAGAGAGAGAGAGAGAGAGAGAGAGAGAGAGAGAGAGAGAGAGAGAGCCAGTGCCAGGAAACCCCGTGTGATTCACTCAGTACTGCAGCATTTAGAGTTAGGTATGGATTTACTGATACTGATTTATTAATTTTGCAATATAAAACCAATACCGGAGATCAATAATACTAATAATGATGTTTCTTTTTTAATACTTTACTCAATCCAATAGAATTTTAAAAGCTGTGAATGTGCTTCATTTTTTTAATTGTGCTGTTTATATTTTATAATATGTCATGTTTTGTCCTAATATAACTGAGAGCTGTGTAATGTGAGAGGAGTTAAAATTTGTGTATATTTTAACCAACGATTAGCATTCTTTTCTTTCTTTCTTTCTTTCTTTCTTTCTTTCTTTCTTTCTTTCTCATTGTTCTCTTTGTCCTTTCATTCTAAGTATTTTCTTTTTTTCTTTCTTTCTTTTCTTTCGTTATTACTCAGAATTTTCTTTCTTTCTTTTTTCTTTAGCCTTTCCTTCTTTCTTTTTTCCTTCCTTCCTTACTTTCTTTCTTTCTTTCTTTCTTTCTTTTTAACCTTTCTTTCTTTCTTTCTTTCTTTCTTTCGTTCTTTCATGTCATAGAACTAATTTAGATTCAAGAAACAGAAATTTGGATTTGAACATTAGACTTTGGATTGATAGCCAGACAGATTCAGAAAAGCGAACTCGGCCTAAAAAGTACTATAAGATGCTCCTATTTTAGCTTGTGGGACACAAATGGTTTTATCACCCAACCTTAATGGGGCTGTCAGAGTTAGCAACGCGTAGCAGCAATAATATGTGGATGCCGATCTTTTTATCTGCACTGTTTGCATTTGACGCTGAGGTCTGAAATCATCCATTAATCACTTTCCCTACGTAACGACACACACCATATAGAGCTCTGTTAGAGTTTAGGGAACAAGAGTTCATAAGGGCACTGAAGGATTTCCTTCCTTATTCCTCTATGACAGCAGATTCCATCACAATAACACACACTGACACACACTAACATGCACTGACACACACTGACACACACTAACATGCACTGACACACACTGACACACACTAACATGCACTGACACACACTGACCCTGTTACACAGGACATCAGATTACAGCTTACACCCGCTGTTGATTGTAAAAGTCCAGAATAAAACAAATATTTTGATAGGAATCGTGATGAATCGGCAGCCTCAGCAATCACAGACCTGACGGAATGGTGCTTTTAATTATTATAAAGGAAAAAATGCATTCTGTCGAGGTTTATGTTGTAGCCTAGACGCCTACGGCCGTGTAAAGCTTATTATCGAAGAAACGATTCCTTTAAGGTCAAATTACAAATAACTATAGAAAGTTTCTCCAGTCTTCAGCTGTACAGATTTGGTGAGACTGAGCCCTAAGCAGCCTCAGCTTTCTGTTCCTGGCTGTTGTTGTAGCCCATCTGCCTCAAGGTTCGATGTGTTGTGCGTTCTGAGTTTCCCTGGACACAAGCTTCTGCTGCTCTTAGTCTGATCAGTAGCTAATTTTAGTTGCTCCTCAGTTCTTCAGAGGGCGTCGTGTTATTTTTAAAGCATGCCGAGCGAACCTGAGAGAGATTTCACATAATCACTCTTTATTAAACACACACACACACACACACACACACACACACACACGAGAGTTTCCTCGGTGTCGGCAGGTTAAGGTGAACTTCTGAACCGAGACCCTCAGCTGCTTCATCCCTAAAGAGACGCTACACAGAGAGCAGCCGCAGAGCTAAAGACAGAAGCCTCGTCCAGCCGTGAGTTCCACGTTGATTTTGTTTGCCCGACCTGTCAGCGCTTTACTAACAGACCCGACCAGCAGGACTGAACCGGTTCCACCAGCTGTCCCGTCCCTCCTGCCTTTCTGAGAACAAGATTCACGTGGTTCAGCTCCGATGACTGCAGCTCAAACAGCCTTCTGAATCTGTTACCCCATCCCAAACACGCTCTGTCGGACCGTTTCACTCATAGACGTTTGTCAGTTGTGTGCCAAAGTGGTGGCCATATTGGGCCAGGCAACTTCTCATCCTTCTCCCGAGATTGTACTGGAAAAAACGAGCCTGATTCTACTGATAAATAACAATACAGTATAATAAAACAATAATAGTAAGAGACTAGCAATAGTGCATAGTATATGTAGTATAAATGGTAATATACTATAGTTAATCTATTATTTAATTAATTATTTAATAGATTGCATCTTAGGCATTGTATTTATAGGTTAATAATATGCTGTACTGTGTCACTGATATAACAAGCAGAAAACAGACCGACTGCCTCTGACTGTCTCTGCCTTTTTTGTTGATTTAAATACATTTTTGTCAACGTTCATCAATTATAAGAGCCTAGGGACCCACAATTTAGATTTTATTTCAGTATTTCAAACTGAATGAGCCGAGTTATGAACCCTTGGCAAAAGGAAAACTTTGGTTTGGCTCCCCAGTACCTCAGTGACATGATTGTTAGGTACGTTCCACCAAGGGCCCTCAGATCAGCTAACAGGAACATGCTGGTCGTACCGACCACCCGGCAAAAAAAGCGGCTTTTTCTTATTATGGCCCCTGGGATGATCTTATTAAGGCGCTGAACGATCTTAACATATTTAACTAGGTTTAAGACACACATGTCCGGTTGGATTTTTGCTAATGTTTTATCTGTTGAGATTTTAACTGCATTTTTAAATATTTCAATTTTATTTCATTCTATTTTTTTTTTATTGTTCTTTTATGTATTCTTTTGTTTTTAATCATTTTATATGCATTTGTTTGTTTTTACTTCTGCTAGTGTAAAGCACGTTGTAAACTGTTGTTTGAAAAAGTGCTATATAAATAAAGCTTATTATTATTATTATATTATTTCATACATTAAATAATAAAGGGACATTCCACACGTATTTTGTGGATAGCCTTGAATATGAAAACAATTAATTTAAATCGGTTGAGAAATAATTCGGTTATTGAGCATTTTAACCAGAAAAAGCTCCTTCATTCAGCAGCTCCTTCGTTCACTAGTATTTGTTTACAAGCCAGACTTGCCTGGACCAATATGGCGGACGCGTCCACGTATTTCCCCAATAAACTTATGCTTTGGCTGTAATATTGTAATCACTTACATATATCATCATTACATTTCTTACATATAGAGATTAATGTGTGTGTGTGTGTGTGTGTGTGTGTGTGTGTGGCTTTAAATCCTCGTCCCTCTAACATGTGTGTTACAGATCATGTTTCTAATCCTCGCTCATGTATAACATGATGATGATGATGATGATGATTGCGGCTGCGGGTTCCGGTGGCTCTGTAGCACATCTGCTCCCTGACTTTTTTCCCTCCAGGCTGAAATTACAGCGCTGCGCTTCGCTAACTGTAATTACAGTTCAGGTGTGACGGCTTCAGCTTCAGCTCATTCAGCTTCACAAAGGCGGTACGAGAGCGCATGCAATATTCATACCGACACTCGGTCTAACCTTACACACCGGCCCGTCTGGTCCAAAGAGAGCGGCCCTTAGCGAACGAGGTAACCCATCAAGTCGTTACACGTTCTCAGACGCTTCAAGCCTTAGACACAACTATCAGATTCGTTCACAAATCCATCAGCAACAACCTCCAAACCCGAACCCATATTCTTCTATCGTGTCCACAAACTTTCGGCTCACATTAGTAGTTCTAACTGTAGCACGATTAATCCTGTACAGACTTTAGCCATGTCCAAATTCGGTCCCTGTTACCTCTATGGTGCACTGTATACCTCTGTCTGAATTTTATACCCTGTATAGTGCACTACATTACCCATAATGCACCGTACATCTACTGTACAACCAATGCTCACTACTTTTATACAGATAACCCTAATCCTTAGCTCCTCGTTAGCCCTTAGTCTCTTGTTAATTTGTCTTTAGCACATAGCTTCCTGCTAGCCCATAGTACAAATGTATCCCTTAGCTTCTTGTTAGCTTATCATTAGTCCTTAGCCTCTTTTTAGCCCATTGTAAACTTTGTTAGCACTTAGCCTATTGTTAGCTCTTAGTGTCCGATTAGTCCATTGCAAACTTTTGTTAGCCCTTATCCTCTCATTAGACCTTAACTTCTTAAACCTTTGCTCTTAGCCTCTTGTTAGCTCTTAGCCTCTCATTAGCCCATTATAAACCTTTGTTAGCCGTTAGCCTCTTGTTTGTTTCTCGTAATCCCTTAGCCTGTCGTTAGCTCTTAGCCTCTTGTTGGCACTTATCCTCTCCTTAGCATATTGTAAACCTTTGTTAGTCCTCATCCTCATCCATTAGCACTTAGGTTCTTGAAGCTTAGCTCTAGCTTCCTGTTAGCCCTTCACAGAACGTAATGCGGTACACAGCTGTATTCTGGACTTTCACATAGACATTGTTTTCGGAAAGATATTTTCTGCACTCTAATGGTATAAAAAGATTGCGATTTACGCTTTGCTTTAAACACGTGGTATTCTTTACAAAACACTTCCTCTGACTAAGCAGATCAATGTAGTGTTATTAATGTTACGTTATTAGTTCAACTCCGTATTCATAAATGCTAGTATTTAATATCTTGAAAAACAGCTGCTTGTTTAAAGGATAAGGAAGAAACGCTGGCATTAAGTACGTTATGTGATATTGTTCCAGAAATATGAAGTGTGTCTGTGTATGTTTGTTTTTATTCTAATATAAAAAGTTCATCCGGAGTTCGTTCTGATCATGTGGAGGACGTAGCCCGATGACGTCAACGCGTACAGCCCAGAAAGACGCTCTGAAGCCGTTAGCCTAGCTGTTAAGGTTGTTCCATAACGCCACGTCGTGTCATTAAATAACGGTGTTTATATTTGATTAAATATCAGGTTATTGTGACGGGTTAAATATTTAAAGTCCGCTTTTCGGCGCGCGGGACCTGTTCAGGCGGTTTTTGTACGGAGTTAGCTTAGCATAGTGAACCAAAACAAAGCAGTGTCTGTTTACCGAGGGAGCTAGCTCAGATTAGCCATGCTACAGGCAGCTGTTTAGAGAAGATTGTTATAAAGTATTGTATTTATTTTAAACAATCATAGCGAGACATGACCACAGAGACTTTCGTCAAAGATATCAAACCCGGGCTGAAGAATTTAAACATCATCTTTATCGTCCTGGAAACAGGTGATCATACTTTGTTTGTACTTGCTGTAAATGTGAAATACATCGCCAAAAGTATAGAGACAGGCTTTAATACAGAAATAGTTAATGCACAGTGTTCAGTCTTGGTCCCTCCCAAGGTTTTTCCTCATAACATTCAGGGATTTTCCTTGTCACTGTCGCCCTAGGCCTGATCAGTTGGGGCATAAACATGTATAAAGCTACTTTGAGGTAATGCTCTGTTTGAGAGAAGAAAAAAAAACCTTTAAAAAATAATTTTGAATATGTTTTGAACCCAGTGTGTTTGTGATGGAATCCGCTGTCACACAGTAATGAGCAAAGACATATAAGGAAGTGTGTAAACATTAGTCCTGTTCTGTACTGCTATATATGAAATGTAAATTAAATAATTAATTTAATTCTGTCTGTCTGTCTGTCTATTAAAGGAAGGGTCACCAAAACTAAGGACGGGCACGAGGTCCGTACCTGTAAGGTAGCCGATAAGACGGGAAGCATCAGCATTTCGGTGTGGGATGAAGTCGGGGCACTGATTCAGACCGGAGACATCCTCCGACTTACCAAAGGGTGAGGCTTCCCCAAAGTTTGCCCTCTGGTTAATAAAGGGGCACCTCTGGCATTACGGGCACCCCAGAACAGGTTATGGATTGCAGTCCTGTGGTTCATCATGCGGTTTAATCACACTGTAGATATGATCGATGATCCCTGTGCTTTATATTAAGAGACAGTGTTTAATTTAGGTGGGATGAGTGTAAATGTGGAACAAAGGTAGCAAACAGCGCCACCTACAGAAGTTACACAGTGCAAAACAGCTACTTCTGTTAAAGATATTTTAAGGGATTCAGAATAGTGTAAGCAGCAATAAACTGTGTGGTAAAGAAGAAACAAAAAGAGCTTTCTTTAATTACAGTGGAGCCAAAAGTCTGAGAGCACGAGTAACAACACTAATATCTGATATTTATCTCTAATTTAGTACAGTGTTTATCATCACAAATCATAACATCGGCTGGACTATTAGAGTGAAAAGTCATCGGTTCTTTATTAGTTGTTCAGATCAGCACTTTATTGGATCGTATCAGTACTAGGTTAGAGTTTGTTCAGTGTGTTAGTAGTTATTTTTTTAGCATTTGTTGGTGCTGTATTAGTGTTTGATCGGTTCTTTAGTATTTGATTGGTGTTTTATTAGTGTATGATTAGTACTTTAGTATCTGATGGGTGTTTTGGTATTTGATTCGTACTTTACTAGTTTTTGATTGAGGCTAGTGTTTGACTGGCACTTCAATATTGATCAGAGCAGCACTAGCGTTTGATTGGTGTTTTATTAGTGTTTGATAAGCACTTCATTTGAACTTGATTGTATCGGACCCAGATTAGTATTTGATAGGTGCTGTAGTGTTTCGTCGGTCCTTTATTAGTATTTGATCAGCACTAGATCATGATTTGATAGGTGCTTTATTAGTGTTCAATCGATACGTTACTAGTGTTTGATCAGCACTTGATTAGTATTTGAATTGGTACTTTAGCATTGTTCGTACTTGTTGATTATTATTAGTATTTGATGGATACTTTATTAGTATTTAGTGTTATTATTGGTCTTTTAGTATTTGATCAGTATTTTGTTAGTGTTTGAATAAGCCCTAGATTCGTATTTGATAAGTACTTTATTAGTGTTATTGTTTTGTTGGTGTTTGATTGGTATTTTATTAGTATTTGATAAGTACTTTGTCAGTGTTCTTGTTTTAAGAGTTTGATCGGTGTTTTATTAGTGTTTGATGGGTACTTTTTTAGTGTTGCTGATTGTTTAGTGTTTGGTATTTTATTAGTATTTGAGTGCTTTATTAGTGGTATTGTTTTTTTGGTGTTTGATCATTATTTTATTAGTAATTGATCAGTACTTTTAGTATTTAATTGGATCAGCACTAGAGTAGTGTTTGATCTGTACTTCAGCATTTGTTGGTACTTTAGTATTTGATAGCACTTGAGTAGTCTGATCAGTATTTTTTTAGTGTTTGATCTTTAGTGTTTTCTCAGTACATTGATAGTGTTTTATTGGTATTTTATTAGAATTTGATGGGTACTTTATTCGTGGTGTTGGTTTGTTTAGTGTTTGACTGGTATCCTATTAGAATTTGATGTGTGCTTTGTTAGTGTCATTGTTTTTTGGTGTTTGATCAGTACTTTTCGCATTTGAGTGGATCAGCACTAGTGTAGTATTTGAGCTTTATTAGTGTTTGCTCAGTACATTGTTAGAGCTTGATTGATTGATTGATTGAATAAGCACTACATTAGTATTTGCCTGGTACTTTATTAGTGTATGATTTTGATTGGTATTTGTTACATACTTGCAGTGTTTTTTGTGACACACTTGACCGGCAGTGCACAGGATCCGTAGGGTAAGCAGGCTTTGTTGTGTATATATTTTCCCAGTGTTTATTGAGTCATGTTTTAGTGAAATGTAACCCGTAATGCTGATAAACACGTGGTGCCTCCACATGCTCGTATGAAGTTATCTGAGCTGATGATGTAGCTTATATAGTTATCAGAGCCGCGTGAGATGGGGTGGGGAAGCGCTATGGAGTAAACACCTTATAAGGTCTGGACTGGTATGACTGGGTTTGGGACCTGTGATGTTCAGCTGTAATGTTTATTATATCCTTACGAGATCCTGTTTGGTTTGGTGCAGCTACGCGTCTGTGTTCAAAGGCTGTCTCACTCTCTATACGGGGAGAGGAGGAGAACTGCAGAAGATCGGAGAGTAAGGAATAACCTCATCTCATAAATCACTCGCTGCTTACGAGGTTTCTCTGTATGAACTCACCCCTGTGCTCTTTATTATTATTATTCTAGATTCTGTATGGTTTATTCTGAGGTCCCAAACTTCAGTGAACCAAACCCTGACTACGTGGCCCAGACAAACAAAATGGTACGTTTAGTGTTACTGTTCTTTAAATGTAAGAGTACAGTCTGTGTTAGTGAGAGAGTCCGTTTCTCATCACAGGGACTCAACGACCAAGGAACCATTGCCAACAACGGCTCCTCCAGCACCGCCGGTAATGCTGTTATGTTATTACCACAACTTCCCAATAACTGTTTATTATACAGAAAATCACCACAAATATATCCATTAATAAGCTTTAATGTATTAAAAAGAAAGTTGATTTCCATTCAGTAAATAAAACGGGTCTGATTATTAAGATCTACTATTTTACCAACAGTAGCAAATCAGAGTGAGATCCCGGTGTTAGAACCAAAGCACAGGAGAAAGTCCGATATCATTTCTGTCCCTTGACTAGTGATTCTGAATGAGTTAGATAAAGCTAGAGAACAAAAGAGAGAGAGAAAGAAAGGAAAGATAAAGAGAACAATGAGAAAGAATCCAAGAAAGAAAAAAATTAAAGAGAATACCGAAAGAAAGGAAGAAAAACAAATGCTTAAGAGAACAATGAGAAAGAAAAAGAATGAAAGGAATAAAGAAAGAAAGGCTACAGAATGCGAGAAGAAAAAGAAAGATTAAAGAGAATACTGAAAGAAAGAACAAAAAAGAAAGAAAGGCTAGAGAGAACAATGAGAAAGAAAAAAAAAAAGAATGGAAGGCTAAGGAGAATAATGAGAAAGGAAAAACAATTATGATGAGAAAGAAGGGAGAAAAAAAGATTAGAGAGAATACTGAAAGAGAGGAAAAAAAGATAGAGAAAAATGTGAAAAGAAAGAAAGAACGAAAGAAAAAGACTAAAGAGAAAACAGCAAAGAAAGAAAGGGAAGCTTTGGTTTACAGGACGGACTTTATTAGGTGTCTCTGATCTGGTTTGTAAGGTGATGAAGCTCGGCTTGTTGGAAGCATCAGGCCGATCATTAAGAGCTTCATCCAGCTCATTTAAACCGAATGTCCTTGTGTGGTTATGATGCTGGTTGCACCTTCTGTTGGGAACCTGAATGATATCGCAATGTGTTGAGTCTTTAATTTGGTGTTGTTTTAAAGGGAACGACACCACCAGCAGTAACGGAGTGACCTGCACCAGTGCGAGCTCGGGCCCCCAGCAGAGCGCCAGGGCGAACGTGGGCAACGGGAACAGAGGCGCCGGGGCGGGGGCGGTGAGTAACGGCAAAGAGACGAGGCGCTCGGCGAAAAGATGATGCAAGAACGGACCGGCGGATTTACTGAAATCAATCACCTGTCGGACGATCCGAAAAATTCAGGATGATTTCAACATGAAGCCTGGACTCCTAACGCGGTTTAAAGGCCATAAAGAGAAACATTTTGTACAAACGACTGGACCAAAGCCAAGAGAATGAAGTTATCTCTATTATAGAACTTAAAAAAAAGCTCAGAGGTGTTTAATATATTCACTGAAACTTTAGATGAGCTTAGAGTCTCATACTGGGTTGCCAGATTTCGCCAACAGTCTCGGTTACTCTGTTAAAGTTATACATAATCAAAGAATGCTTCTGTGAGGGGCGCTACCGAATCTGTAATGCCCCGTGCTTAGGCCCAGCTTTTACACTCAAGAATTAAAAATGGGAATCGAATGCTTCCGGTGTGACCCTGGTGATTCATTTCTTCAACAATTTCCTTCACTACACCACCCCTGCCCCCTGCCCCCTGCCCCCTGCCCCCTGCCCCGGGACCATTTCCAGGTGATCAGCAGAAGGGAATTTGTTGTCACGGCAGACAAGAGAGCCAGACACCGACCAATTCGATTGCAGAAACCTGGCCTGGAACCGTATCGCCTTCAGCGGCAAATTCAGGTTCTGTTTGGGATCATGATGGTGAAGGTAAAAAGAAAGAAAAAGGCTAAAGAGAACAATGAGGAAAAGAAACAGAAAGAAAAATAAATTAAGAGAACAATGACAAAGAAAGAAATATAAATGAAAGCTAAAGAGAACAATAAGGAAAGAAAGAAAGGAAAGCTAGAGAGAACAATGAGAATGATAGATAAAAAAAAGAAAGAACAATGAGAAAGAAAAAGAACTGAACGCTAAATAGAACAATGAGGGGAAAAAAAGAAACAGAAATGAAAGCTAAAGGGAATTAGAAAAGAAAGAAAGTAAAGCAAAAGAGAACAATGAGAATGATAAAGAAAAGAAAGAATTGAAAGCTAAAGAGAACACTGAGGAAAGAAAGAAAAAAAATGGAAGCTAAAGACAAGAAGAAAAGAAAGGAAGGAAAGCTAAAGAGAACAATGAGGAAATAAAGAAAAGGAAGTTAAAGAAAGCAACGAGAGAAATAAAAAGAAAAGAGAGAACAAACAGAGAAAAAAAATGAAAGCTAAAGAGAACAGTAAGAAAGAAAGGAAAGCTAAAGAGAACAATGAGAGAAAGAAAACAATGAGGAAATAAAGAAAATGAAATGACGGCTAAAGAGAAGACGGAGAAGCGTTTGGAGCCGCCCTGAGCCTTGCTGATAATGATCCTAAGCCTACGAGTCGTAGAACGGTTAAAGAAGAGTAAAGGTAGTGCTTTGGATCGCACCTTTAATCCTATCCAGGTTGGCTTTGTAATACTGGATGATGTTTATCTCATACCCATACAGTGCTATATAATATGACATGATCTGTAGCTCTGCGTTGGAGCTTTCCTGCATGCTTTAAGAGACCCGGCCGTACGGCAGCAGCGCTGGGACATGCCACACTCAGCAGAGAGACCGCCCCACACCTTTATTCATCACTGATCAGCACAGAGTAACCCTTCCACAGACACTCAGACCCAGAGGCACGCCTGTCGGAGAAGCCCTTATTCAGGAGAGTTACAGGGACAAGCAGAGGAAAAGCACAGCAACACACACACACACATACTTAAAGCCTTCACTTAAAAGCCCTTACAATACTGATTGTCCAATATTAAATAAAAAGAAAACAAATTAAACACTTCAATTTAAAAAATGCAAACACTAAATAAGGCAAACGATCATAAACTCTCCCCGTGGGTTTCTCCACCCGCGCTCCATTTCAGCAGAAACTTATTTACCGCTTATTTATTTATTCACTACTTGTGTATTTACTGTTTATTTATGAGCCACAGAACAGACGGTATAGATTATTTAAATCAGATTAATTCTCTAAGAAGTGCTTTTTCTGATTCAATAATAAACGCTTCACGTAAGAAATAAGACGCCACCCTGATTTTGATGACCGATCATGCCGTGGAGAGATTCAAGTTAGGTTTCGGCGAGTTGAGGGAAGAGTTCGGTTTCGTATTGGTGAGGGGTCTCGCTGTTCCCGGTTTGTAGCGGTTGGGGTCGACTGAGGTTTCGGTGCGCCTTGCTGCTTCTCAGGTCTGACGCCTGGGACTCCTAGTCAGGTGTTATACACGGGTTCTGTCTAGCCAGAGGCCCCGCAGGACAGGGCCCACTCTGGGACCAGGGCTCGGTCTGGACTGTGGGCGTGTTGGCATGTATTCGCGTTTCTTATTTTAGTTATACTGATAAGGATCAAACTTTAGAGAAAGACAAACCTGCAGTCGTAGCAGCGTGCATTCTTCATTATCTAACTTCTAAACTATTTTTCATAAGAATCATTATTACTGTAACTATTAAATAAATAAATAAATAAGAACAGAAAGCTGATTTCTGAAATAATGACCCGACAGTTGGCGTGCGCTTCTGAAAGGCCCGAGGTAACGCAGCCGCGAGAAGGCTGAACGATTATCGCTCATAAAAGCGAACGAACGATTCAAACGAAAAAGGATAAAGGCAGCTCTAGCTTAGCAGCGCTGCAGAAAGCACGCTTTATTCCTGATGGAAAAAAGTGCAAACGCTGGCGTTAAAACAAAAATAAATAATAAAAGATGAGGTCCGGCTCAGGCTGAGGCTCAGCGTGTGTGTGTGTGCGCGCGTGAGATTTTCCTCTCGTTTCGTTAGGGTTCTAATCGTTAGGGAGGGAGGAAGGGTAGAGACACAGGTTTAGCACAGAGCAGAACTAAAACAAACAGACAGATTAAACAGAGACGTCTCCGAAGAGCGAGGCATCGCCGGCGACAAATATAAAGTACAAATATGCCGCTTTTAAAGAAGATTCCTGCAGCGTACGAACAAACGCGCTCTAACGAGCCACCCCGATTATGACCAGGCGAGATCGGAGTTGTTTCGAGCCACTCCGAATGAATTCGAATGAACACTTTAACCAGATGTTTTGATGGAGATTATACACATTTATAAGAGGATGCGCGACTCGGCATCGGAATCATCAAAAATCTAAATCCTGATCAGGAATCATTTAGAAATTCTGTGCGTTCATGCATTTAGGAGTATCTGTTAGGGGTGTAACGATACAATTCGCTTTTACATTTGAGAAGACGTTCCTTTTTTATTTCTGAAGCGCAAACAACGCAAGTTTTCTTGTCTGTTCTTAGACAGTTATAAAAAATATTAATAATGAGAAATTGAAATAACTTAAGTGCCATCTTACACTGAAAACCACAGTGAACAAATGAGCTCACTGTGCTAACATAGGGTATTCAAAAGTAAAAACTCAATTTGAATTTCCTGAGGGAACTAGAACAGGGCTTGAAATGATGCACACAGAAAGAATGTGGGTTTGCGTCCCAATACGTTTGGCCGTGTGTGTGGTTATGTAGCAGAAGATGTAATAACAGGTCTCACACCGAGTGCTCTGTGGGGACATCATCAATCTCAGTTCCGGTTTGAATTTTGCCGGGGTAGGATTTGAATCGGATCATTCCCTCAGTGCATTCCTATGGGAGATTTTTTATTTTTAAACTTAAATCTATTAAAAACGATAAATGGGATCGACTCGTCAGAGCGGGATTATCTGCGTAGCGGTTCGAGCCGTATCCATCACAGAAATGTGCGTGCGTTCAAGCCCTGTATATTAACCTAAATCTGCTGCAGTTAAGAGGGATTAAACAGGGGTTTAAATAAAGCGACTGTATCAAATCGTGCTATGGACAGAGTTACACCACATTTAGAAAATCAAATGCCCTCTGGTGTTCAGCGATGTATCGTTACACCTCTATTAAGGATGTAAGAATAATTACGTTTAAAAATTCAACCCCAGGCGCCCCTGATAGCTCAGCTCAGTGCTTTTAGTTAGCAGGAGAACTGAACGTGCTGTTTGTCGTCACCGGTGATGCTTCGGCTTACGTTACATTATGATTTAAAACGGATCAAAACCAGGGAACGGGAATGACGTGAGGTCACACAGTGGTACATTCCTGCCCTAGTCACATGGCATTTGTGGGCGCGGGTCTCACTCTGGGAGGCAGGTGTCGAGGGCGACGGTGCGAGGCCGCTCCTTGGCGTAGCCGTTGGGTAAGGGCCGGTGGTTGGCGGCGGCGCCGCAGTGCTTTAACACGCCGATGCTGGCGTCTTTGGGAGCGAAAGGCTTCATGGTAGACAGGATCAGAGCCAGGCACTCGGCCACGTCTTTGTTCGGGGCGCACGCCAACGCCGGGGTGTGACCTGAGGGAGGACGCATCGATTATAGATCACACACACGGGGTCAGCACTGTAACATGTAAGCAGTGCGCGACTGACCTTCCTCGTCTACTGCCAGGACCGTGGCACCTCGACTCAGCAGCACCTCCACCACCGTGGCCAGGCCGCTACGAGCCGCTACGTGCAGGGGCCTGGAGAAGGACAACAACGCGACGCCTTCAATAACTACATCTGCATCTCCTGACGGAACTACAACAGCACTTAATGTGGCAGGTGGGTTTGTGTCCCGATACTTTTGTCCAAATGTTTGCTTGCGTCCCGATACTTTTGCCCACGTTTGTTTGCATCCCAATACTTTTGCCCACGTTAGGGTGTGTGTGTGTGTGTGTGTGTGTGTGTGTGTGTGGCTTGGCACTCACGTTTGCAGTGCTCGATTGGTGGCGTTGATCAGGGACGGCTCGTCAATCTCGGCCAAAATCAGCAGGGCGCACATCTCGTGACCCTGAGATCAAATAAAGTAATCCAAAATAATCAGAGCCGGATAAAAGTCGAGATTATATTAAAGGTCTGAATCATTTTAAAGGTTGTTACTCTGTTGCAGGCCAGGTGGAGTGCCGTGTTGCTGTTGATGTCCAGCAGGGACGGGTCGGCTCGAGCCTGGCGCAGCAGGACCTCTGCAAAAAACCCACAAGGGCCGAGAATCAGAAGGGTTTAGAACTGCGGCGAGTTCATCCCCTAAAGGCCTTTCCCACCCGTCTGATTTAATGATGCTCTATCGCTAAAACTGCTCCGCTGTAGCTTCAGATCTTAAACTAACGAAGGAAAACATTCCCTTTTCTATTTCTAAAGAATGCAGACCTAGAAGTGTTTTACATCCACTGAATAATCTGACCACCCAAAGGCTCCTGTACACGCCAAGCTAGAAATCAAATTAAGAAATCCCATAGGGAGAGATGGCTTTTAATACCGGTAATCGGATTACTCATAGCATTTCAGTGGCCTGTGCATGCTTGCATCCAAACCAAGACGGTTGCCAGGTCTGCATATTCTAAAGACTTGGCTTGAGCTGCTGGAGGATTCGTACCGACAGCAGAGGCGTGTCCGTTCTCAGCAGCCACCATCAGCGCCGACCGTCCCAAATCATCCACCGAGTTCACCTCCGAGCCCCAGAACAGGGCCAGCTGCAACCCGGACACACTCTCTGAGTGAGAGGCTGCATGCAGCGGGGTCCTTTAACACACATACACACACACCATGAAATTACACGAATCCTATAAAACTTCTAACATGTTTAAGAGAGTCGTGCTGGAAGAGGAACAATGCACCATGAGATAGATAGATAGATAGATAGATAGATAGATATAGATATATATTCTGTGCAACAAGTGTTTAGAGGATAGAAATATTTCAGAGACGGCATTTCCACATGGCCGAGCCCCTCAGCCTCACCTCCCTTTAGCGTCTCGGAGGTTCACACTGTCGGTGCCCAGGGTCTCCACCAGCAGCTCAGCAGCAGCATCATGGCCTCTCATTCTGAAAGGATAAGCAGCACACTTAATCCGACTAATCCACGTGCATCCATCAGTCTGACAGAGGTGGAGTAAGAACACTTACAGTGCACAGTGCAGGGGGGTGAAGGGGTTCCCCTCCTGGATAATTAACAGCTTATGTTCAAGTAAAACCTGCAAACAGTCCTTATGTCCTAAAACACGATCAGAACAAACAGGGTTACAGTAAAACACACACACCCAGGTCCGGCAGCTGGCTATGGTCTGTTAGCACTCCCTCTTACCTACTGATGCACTCGCATCATCAGAGCTGAGCCAGGTATCTGTTTTAGAAAAGCTAATTCTACTACTGTATTCTGATAATTCTATTTGTCATTATTTGTATGGACTGCACTACATTTTATGTTTTTATTTGTTGTGGGTGGACCACTATTATTATTTATTATGCTTTCCATTTTATTAGAATCTCCGTGTTATTTATTATATTCGATATTTCATTTATTTGTATTGTATATTTTACTGATGTACTCCATTTTATTATAAAATCCCTATTTTCTTATAAGATTCTATATTTTATTTATTATGTTCTCTATTTTATTTATTATATTCTTTATTATTTGTTTTTTGATTTTATGTTCTATATTTTATTACATATCAATTTTATTTATATTTAATTTGTTCTCTTAATTATAATTACATTCAATATTCTATTTATGTTATCTATTTTATTATATTCTGTTTTCCTTAATATATTCTGTTTTATTTGTTTTCTATGTTATTATATTCTCTATTTTTATTATAATTTTATTTATTGTGTTCTATATTATATTCTCTATTTTATTTATAATATTCTGTTTTATTTATTGGAATATTTTTATTTATGTTCTATATTATTATATTCTGTTTTATGTTCTATATTTTATTTATCATTATATTCATGAATTTCTATTTATTATATTTTTTATTTTATTATATTCTATATTTTATTTGTTTTCTATGTTCCCTTTTTTTGTTATATTCTGTAAGTTATATTTATGTTTTATAGTACTATATCCTCTGTTTTATGTTCTATATTTTATTATTTCTCAATTTTAATATATTTAATGCATCTTCTCCATTTTACTTAATTATATTCAGTCTATGTTCTCTATTACATTCTGTATTTTATTTTTAATTATATTTGTATTTTATTTATTATACTCTCTATTTGATTTATTAATGATTAATAATATCAGTATTTTATGTTCTCTATGTTATTATATTCTCCATTTTATTTTATTATAATTTGTTTATTATGATAGACATTACCATGTGATTTGCTAATACCTTTATGAACTGATACAGCTTAAGGTTAAAGCCATCAATCTGAATAAAATGTCTGAATAAACTTATCATAAAAGCATGAACATAACGAGAATAACTAGACTTATCGGATTTATAATGAGAATCCGATCCTCCTGTTTGAGCTTTGGACTGATTTGGATGATGATGGGTAACACAGGTTACTGATTAGCTTATTTACAGCTATGTCATTTAACAGATTATTTGTACCTTCTCCCCTCATTTCAGCAGAAGTGTGTGTGTGTGTGTGTGTGTGTGTGTGTGTGTGTGTGTGTGTGTGTGTGTGTCTCACCATGGTAAGCAGCCCAGTGAGCAGGTGTGTATCCGCTGTAGTCCAGTAAGGAGTCCAGAGGATCAGACCGAGCAGCAGCATCTAGCAGGAGCCGCAGGAGCTCAGCGTGACCACATGAGGCAGCAAAGTGCAGCGAGCTCCGCCCTCTAAGGTCCCGGCACAGGGCCGAGGCCGAGTGATCCAACAACGCCGATACACAGCGTACACTGCCCGACACCGCCTTACACACACACACACAAACACACTCAGGCTGTTTAACTACAATATGTAATACCAGTCAGTTCAGTGTGGTGATGTTTGGTGATGTGTGGTGATGCCCATCTCACTGCTCGGTGTAGTGCAGCACGACCGCGTTTATCCCCAGTGTCGGGTTTACTTCCTCTCTCGAGTAGCATGTGCACACAGTCTACATGAGCTCCCAGAATGGCCAACATCAGCGCCGTCCTACACACACACACACACACACACACACACACACACAAATTTATATATGTTTCATATTAGAAAAATAATTTGGTAAATTTATGTTTTATACATCCTTTTTTAGATTTTACAAAGTCAGAATTATTCTAAAAAAACAGATAAAAATAATATTGCATTATCTTTCATTTGTCCTAGTTGAAATATTATTTTAGTTATTATACGTTCTTTAAACAATTTTTTAGTTTTTATATCTTGCATTTAAAAAGTAAAAATTTTATTTAAATATAATATTTTATTTAAATATTTTTATTTTTAGGTTTTAGATTTTACAAAGTCATATTTATTAATATAGCACTTTCTAGGTTTTTTGTCTCAAAGGAGCTTTACAATTTTAGATTATCTTCTAAATTATAGGGCCAATCCCAAATTGAGCAAGCCTAGGGCGACAGTGGCAAGGAAAATCCCTAAACCAAGACTCGAAACTTGATACGTCTTAAATGATATAAATAAACGAACTTATCTAATTAATAAAGTTTATAGTAGTCATTAAAAAAAACAAGCTACATAAATGCTAACATGTAGAGAACATATTTAAAAATATAATAAAATAAACAGTAATAATAATAATAATAATAATGATGATGATGATGATGATGATGATGTTGATATGTGGACTAAAATTAAAGATAAAGTAATATTATTAAGAGTGTCATAAAAGAGAGAATATACAACTATAATAAAACAACATCAGACTATACGGAACAACAGCCCAGTGCCGGAAGGATCATACTATTCCTAATTATCGTACCCATGCTCTAACATTCGTATCAAACTCGTGCAGCTAAAAAGCTCTAGTTAAAAGAAAGACTGGAGGTAGTGCGGGTGGACCTGGCAACCCTGCGGCATGCCACTTACTGTCCCTGTGCGTCGGTGAGGTCGATGAGGTCGGCCCGGTCAGCTCGGCTCAGCAGCGCGTACAAGCAGTCGGTGTGACCTCGAACCGCTGGGAGGGGAAACGATCAGGTTATAAACGAACCCCACCACGCGCGCGCACACACGCGCACACACACACACACACACACACACACACACACACACACACACACACACACACACACACACACACACACACCTGCTACATGCACCGGCGTCCACCTGGCAGTGTGTTCTCTGAGGCTGCACGAGGCTCCGTGAGCCAGAAGAACCTCCACGCAGGACCTGGAGCCCCTCTGAGCGGCCAGGTACAGAGGAGTGCGCCCCGCGGCGTCCCGTACATCCACGCAGACCAGAGTCTCGCACAGGAGCTGCACCGCCTCGGACTGGCCGTTACACACCTCCGGAAAAAAAGACAGGAGAGACACCCGATCGTGATGTAAGAATGCGTTGAACCCTAGTAGGAGCAACATCAAATCAAACGCACGCTGTGATCACAGCTAACGACTTTATGGAGCATAGAGATTCATAATTACTTCTAACTTACAGCTAAGTGCAGAGGACTGACAGGAAAACTGCTTTCCACATCTCCCACACAGTTAAAGGACATCTCCAAGAGCTACACAAAAAAAGATCCACGGTTCAGTTTAGAAAAAGGTCACAAAGGCGGTCTGACAGGTCTCAAGAAAGGGATATGTAATGTTTTTAGAAACTTCGAACGGTTTTCTAAAAGGTTCTTTCTGAACCTATATCAGTGCTTTAATATACATTTTATTTAATTACTCGACAAGTTCTTCCTTCCTGCACACCATAAAAACACGTAAACAAATTGGGATGCTCCCTAATACAGTTCTGCTCATTACTGTGTGACAGTAGGTTCCGCCATACGCCAGCACACCACATACCAGCTAAGACATGCTGCTTCTAATAAAGGTACCTTATAAAATTAATGCTTTATATTAAATATGCATGCCTCGAGCCACGTGATTCATTTCAGCCAAAACTCAATTCATGATTCAGTTCACAGTGATTCCGATTCACAAATCTCTCGCTCAGTGCGGATCTGCGCTGTGTTGTTTGTGTTTTTCTTTATTTTTACATCTACAGTACTGTATACTTGGTGCAAATAAGTCTCCATGGATCCTAAACAGGTTATAATAAGAGCAAACCGAAAGCAAAACAGGAACTGAATCCTCCAAAACACAAGCTGCAGTTAGCTTAGCACCAAAGTGTTCTGCTTTGACTTTTCACTTTCAATCCATGACTCACTAAATGACATGAGATTTTAACACTTTATTGTAAATAAGATTTGTGTTAATGATTTGGGGCAACTGTAGGTTAATGTGAGTGTTCATGTGGAATCGGCTCCTCTATGACACAGTACAGAAGATATTAAACTCATCAGTTCATGATATATGTAACGTATGATGGATTTGTTGAACATATCCCCATCCTAAATCAGGAGCCCCTGTACAGTACAGCTCCATTAATGCTGAGAAGAACTCATACAGGGGGATTTTCTGGGGTCTGGAACCCATTCATTTAGTTTACATTATTCCTTATGGGAGAAGTTTTCAAGAAGCCTTTAGTTTTATTGCGCTGTAAAAAAAACTGATCAAACGTAAATGTTTGTGTTGACATTTAGAAATAACACAGACGTAACAAATCCGAAAAAACAAGCATGAAACACAACCCAACTCTTAAGCTGCCTATAACTTTTGCATAACATTTTTGTTAAGAGTTGGAATTGAGAAATGTAATTAGAATTTTCGTTTTAGTACGTTTGGCCAAAATCAGAAGCAGTCCTGAAAATAAACCTTCCAAAATCAAACACGTAATAAAAATACGAGTTTTTACATGTGTGGATAGAAGCAGCTTTTACTATCACCCTTAGAGCATTAGATATAAATCCCGATAAGAAGGCGGGAATAAGAGGCGTGCGGAAGCTCACCAGTTCCAGGTTGTGCTTGGTGCCATAAGCGGCTGCATAGTGAACAGGACTGAAGCCTTTAGTGTTACGTAAGCCTGGGTCAGCTCCGTTATCCAGCAGATACTCCAAACACCTGCACACACACAGACACACACAGAGCATGCTCAGTACGCTCCATCTCCTCCTATACATGCTTAAATATCAGCTTAGATAAACCAAACCCATACAGCAGAGCCTCTTTATCTCTCATTTCAGCCTGATGATGATCAGAATCCACTCTAAAAAACAGAAAAAACCATGAACTGAAGTCAGCGTCTCCATCAAAGGGCCGGGCATTTACACAGACATTTATTCTCCATGTAGGTCTTATGAACTTTTGAGCATCAGTCGAGTGTTTGTTTCGTTTTATTTTCATTCAACAATCCCTTTTAGATGCATGACGGCTCTAACGTCCTGTCCTATCGCCAACAGAAAGCTGGATTCTAGGTCAGTACTCTGATTTCTCCCAGCATTTCTACCAGTCCAATCTCATTTCAATTCTATTTGGTTGTCAGGTCTGTTTATTCTTAGAGATTTTGCTTCTTTGGGGCTTATTTACGTAGATCGGTGGGATCTGGCAACCCTGGAATGAAATAGCTACAGAACAGTTTGTGGGGCCTCTGAAACGCGACACATACACAAGAGAATGAGGAATTTGATTACTGACCATTAAAAACTGTAGAAAAAAGTCATACCTGCGGAAGGTGTGTGAGGCGGCGCCGTAGTGCAGAGGGCTGCATCCGCTCACGTCCAGCTCGTTCACCTCGGCGCCGGCGCTCACCAAGGCTACGCTGCACTGGTACGTACCGTTTGCCGCCGCATAGTGCAGGGGCGTTCTACACACACACACACACGTTACAAATCCAAACCTGCTGTTTATCCAGGCATTAGAACAAAATGAGAGAGACAGAGCACGTTTACCTTCCCAATCTGTCCTTCTTCATCAAATCAGCACCACTACTTATCAGCAAATTAAGACATTCCACATTTCTGCCAAAATTCAACACACACACACACACACACACACACAGGGTTCAGTTTTAATAGTATGTTTTGTAAGTGCAGCGTTGGGAGGGGGCGTTGGGGGGAGTGAGGTCCCATACCCTCCTGAGGCAGCAGCGTGTAAGCAGGTCCTCCCCAAACTGTCGGGGGTGTTTATATCAAACCCAGCAGACAGGACGTGTTCGTTACTCAGAGACGATACAATACTGTACAGCTGACCTACAACACACACACACACACACACACACACACACACACGTTAGGTCACATAACCAAGCACAATGTCCAGATAAGTGGGGACAGACTCCCTTGTGCGATTCAGAATGGGACACCGCAAAAGCTCCTGCAGGTCTAACAAAAAGGTGTCCAAATACTTCTGTCCATAGAATGTAGTTTAAAAGCAAATATCGGAAGTAGCAGCGTGACATACGAGGTACTGTAATACCTGAGGAGAGTAACTTTCGACAACAGTCTGAAAACCCGTAGAGCACGGCCAAGTGCAGCGGGAACATCCCGTGAATCCCTCGCCTAAAAAGAAAGAAAGAAAGAAAGAAAGAAAGAAAGAAAGAAAGAAAGAGAGACTTAATCCAGAATCAACATGCAGCTCAACCTGTATGTGTACAGGGTTAGATTTATATATAGGGTTATATACATACATACATACATACATATATATGTTTGTGTGTGTGTGCGCTCACCTGGCCGTGTCAGCACCGTTGGTCATTAGCGTACTGATGAGCAGCTCATGGCCATGCTTAGCAGCAACATGAAGAGGAGTATTGCCATATTTATCAATACAGTCGATTTCTCCACCTGTAAAAACACACAAACACCACACATACATACATAAATATTACAATGTATCATAATATAATCGTATCGTGAACCCTTTCAAATGCCCACCCCTTTTTTATTATATATACAGGTAGTCCAGTACAGGTTATATATACGGTTACGCGGCTCGTTTTTGATCATTACTGTGTTAGGATAGGATAAGTGCTTACAGTATGTTATTTACGTATGTTCCGACTTACACCGATTTTTGATTATTGTCACGACTGTGGCTTTTCCTCACTACATTTCCCAGCGCTCATCACTCCCTACGTCACGCAGTGCCTACTTGATTATACCAGGTCTGTTTCTGATAACGCTTAGGGATTTTTCTTGCCATAGGCTTGCTAATAGATCGCTGGAGAGCTGCTTTGGGACAATGCTCCAATGTGAAAAGCACTATGGAAATGAATCGGATTGATTGTGACGCTGCTGGTGACCCCCTGTGACCCCTGGTCTGTGGGTGTAGGACGTACCATTTTGAATAAGGATCTGGGACCTAGTGAAGCGCCCGTGAACAGCAGCCATGTGTAACGGGGTCTTTCCCTCTTTAGTCTGAAAAACAGAAACAGAAACATCAACACCGGCCACAGGGGGCGCTGTTTCTCGGGTCGGTCCTGGCACTCACCTGCATGTTGACGTCGGCGCCGTTGTTGACCAGCAGCTCGAGGCACAGCGCCCCGTTGGTGGAGACGGCGGCCAGGTGGAGCGGGGCGAATCCTCTGGCGTTGGCATGGTTGACGTTGGCGCCGCGGTTCACCAGCTCGTTGGCCACGGCCTCCTGCCCGTTATGGCAGGCCATGTGCAGGGACGTGTTCCCGAAGGCGTTGGCCTCGTCGATCTGAAAAACAAAACAAAATGCGTAACGACTCAAGGTCCGGCTCCATGAAAGGTCATTCTCGTTACGTCGTTAGGTCTTACCTCGGTGCCGAGGCGGAGCAGGTGCTTGACCACGTCGATGTGCCCGCTCATAGCTGCCACGTGCAGAGGGGTGTAACCCTGCTTATCCCTGCACCCTACGTCAGCACGGTGAGACACCAAGAGCTTCACCGTCTCCAAATGTCCTGATCAACAGAGAGAGACAGAGAGAGGGGAGCATTAAATCAGGTATAAAGCTGCCACAGTCCTGGCAAAACTGGCAAGCTTTCCATGCCAGCAAGCACAGGGCACCAGTCCATTGCCAGGTTGGACAGGGTCAGTGGGATGATGGCCAAATCAAATTCAGTCCTGACATCACATATGCCTGGGCCTTAGTGTTTACCTGTGTTTACTCCCTGTTGCCTGACCTTACACATGTTTATTACACCTCTGTGTGATAAACCGATTTAATTGGGCTGTAAGGGTTTATAGTCGCTTTTACCGAGCCTTCATAAGAACCAGATGAGATAAGCCGTTACCGAGGTAAGCCGCCCAGTGCAGAGGCCGCCGCTCCTTATAATCACTGGCGCTCGAATCGGCCCCCTTATTCACCAGCAGGGACACCATCTGCAGAAAAGAGGTACGAGAAACGTGACGCTTGGGTTACACTACAGCGAGCGAGGGAGCGGCTTGGCGCAGACAGTACCTCGGGGTCGCCCACGTACGCGGCGTGGTGCAGAGCCGTCCTCCCGTTCTGGTCCGTCACGTTCACGTTGCTGACAAGAGGCAGCAGAGACTCGGCGCACCTCAGAGCTCGGTTCGAGGCGGCCACGTGCAGAGGCGTCTGTCCCAGCCGTGCCCTGCAGTCGACCTCTGACCCCTGACTCAGCAGCAGCCTTACTGCCCTCTGAAACGGACAAAGGATAAGGAGAAGGGACTATAACAGAGTAATAATAACAATAATAATGCTGGCAGAGGACAGGCTTACATCGTTCCTGGAGGCGGTGGCCCGGTGCAGGGGGGTGAACCCTGCCTGGTCCTTAGCGTTAACAATAGCACCTACGAAAAGGAAGATACAATTAGTGTCGACTGAAACAGACAGGAGGAAGCAATACCATCAGCTTCCAAAAGAACTGTTAGTGTACAGTCTGTTCTGGTGGCGGGTGTGTACTGTACCGGTACCTGATTTGATGAGGAGGTCCAGGATGCGGACGTTTCCCAAAAAAGCAGCAGCATGCAATGGGGAGCGGCATTCTTGGTCCTGCATCAACAAACGACCGCCATTACTTAATATCAGATCATATTAGTAACTATAATAACTCATGATAGACCGATTAATCGAGCCGAATAATGCCATTACACAAAAATAGTGGATAAAACGCAGACACACTTTGCATCTCTTAACTGGGACTGGGATTACAAGCAAAAAGATGCTTGTAAAAGTATTTAAACGTTTTTGTTTTGTGTTTTTTTTTCCCCCAGAAAGAAGACGATGCTGTTATCTGTTAATAAATGTTGTTGTTATAATTTTTTGTTTTAATTATAAAAAAGACAGAGCGCAAACAGAGACAGTGCATTTCTTAGCTCAAACAAACGTTTAAATTCAGCAATTTGTCTCATTTATTATTATTAGTTTTATCAACTGTGATATCAACCTATAAATATCGGCAAATTAAAAACCCATACAATTTAAGGCCGATGCCGATACATAGAGAGAAGTGTGACCGATGGCCGATGTACACTGTCGGTATCTCTTTACTTCTACTTAAATAAAAAATACATTTAAAGTTTTATTACTTAGCAACAAAATGTATTACCAGATAACAGCATCGTCTTGTTTCTGGAGAAAGATTAATGTGTAACTACTTGCAAACAATAAGCAATGTTAGAGCAGTGCACATGGTAGCAGCACCTCTTTGTTTTTAATCCGAGTCCCAGTTGAGAGCAGCGAGTCGTAACGCTGGACAACAAAGTTTATCATCATCTCGTAAACGACAGTCACATGGTCACACCTACCAGTGCGTTGACATCTTCATTCTTGTGCAATAAAAACTTGACCTCTTCTACATTACGGCAGAATATCGCCTGGACCAGGGGGGTCTGCAAGGCAAAAGGCACACAGTTTACCTCGGATGGAACCATAAATAAGTACATAAATAAAGACACATCTCTGTTCACGTAAGGAACAGAGCTCCAAATATCCAAAAACAACCACTAGGTAGAGTTCTGATAGAGAATCATGACCAATCCCTGCGGCTTTGGGTAAACAAAAATTAACGACGATACGAAGTACAATCCAAGCAACTTAAGTTTCCAGATCATTCACATTGGGAGATGTTATTTGGAAGGAGGTTATTGGGACACTTTTGTCCCACTTCGTCCTCCACAGTCTCTGCTTTTGACAATGTTTGCACTCCATAAGCAGCCTGCTACTCTGTATGTACTGTATACAGTTCTGGGCCAAAAAAAAAAGAAACCAAACTTAAAAGTAGAGGTATAACTCTGGGTATGGATGGGCTTCAAGAACTGTGACTGGTTCTGACCATTTGGAGAAGTGCTTCTGCGCTTCATATTAGCGCTGTGCATAGTAGAGGGGGGTTAATACACTATGGGCACACCTACAGTGGGCATCTATAGGGCAAATGAGGGATTCTAACAGAGCACTCACTGATGCTGGATAAATAGTTGTTATAATAAATAAAACCAGATTGGCAATATTGGAACCAACACGCTGAAGCCATTATCCAACAGTTTAGAGCAGTCTGCTTTTCCTAACCTCTTTGTAAAGCTTTTGGTTAGGGTGGTCCGTGTTTGGCAGACTGGCACACAATCACCGGTTTAAATCAAATCACAACAAAAGCAGAATCTGAACAATCCATATGGCGTGAGCTGTTAAGGTTAGTAGTTAGCTTGCACTGCTACATTAATACAGAAATAAAACTTAAAACAAACAGAATAATTGCCTGTTAAACAGCTGAACGGGTGTCAATCGTCCACAGGGCTTTTAATTTTAAACAAACCCCAGCAGCGCAGCCAAAAGCCGAACGCTGCTCACTGCTAGTTGCTAACGCTAACCGACGCTAAGCTAACGTAAAGCGTAAAGAAGAAGGCCGGCTCACCTGCTCCGTAATGTTTAAAATTCCCATCTCCCCAATCAGTCTGGATCAAAGAGCTGCATGTGGACGCCCGCACCGGAAAATGCACCAGAACCGTCCGGGAATTAAGGGCAGATGATGAAGGGAAGGCTAACGGCGGCTAGCTCTTCCATCTCCGTGTTTATTGCTCTGACTGACACGGGTCCGCCTACTACACACACACACACATCTGTGTCTTTGTATCATTGTGGGGACTTTCCATTGACTTAATTACTACCGTAGCTCATTAGCGCTACACACCTCCACCTAAACCCAAACATAATATCAGTGACCTAAAGCAAATTCTTCCTCTCTTTTGGTTTATCGAAGTATAAGCGTGTTTTTGTACAAAAGCAGGGGCATTTTGCAGGTCCCCGAAAGGTAACAAATGTCAGGTCTGTCGATGGCTGTGGGGATTTATGGTCTTCACAATGATATATAAACGTCGTGCCCCCCCAAAACCACTACCGTCACCACACACGTTGTATAGTCATTGACAAAACATGAACTTTATTTTTCTCGAAGCATTCTGTGTGCTCTGGGTCGTTCCTTTTCTGCATGATGACCCACGTTCTTTGAGATTCTGTTCATGGACAGCTGTCCTGAGATTTTCTTTTAGAATGTGCTGCTATAATTCAGAATTCATTGTTCTATCATTGATGGCATGCCGTCCTGCAGCAAAACAGGCCCAAACCATGATACTACCACCACCACGTTTCACAGATGGGTTAAGGTTCTTATGCTGGAATGCCGGTAACGCTTCTCATTTAAACCAACAACTTCTGTTTTCTCATCTGTCGACAAAACGTTCTCCTGATGGTGGGCTCACGGACATTAATCTTAGGCAACATGAGAGATCTTTAGTTGCTTAGAAGTTACCCTGGGCGCCTTCGTGACCTCTTGGACTATTACATTGCATGCTCTTGGAGTGGTCTTTTGTTAGCCAACCACTCCTGAGAAGAGTTAAGGCCATTACGACTAGGGGTGCAACGATACTCTCTGCTCACGATTCGATTTGATTCACGATACTGACTTCACGATTCGATTTTCTTGATTTTCGATTTTTTATTTGTTTATTTAAGTGTAAAGAATTCAAAACAACGTACAGATTGTTGTATATGCTTTTAAACAAAAAGGTTAGTCTCCTGCAATTAAAGTAAGTTTAATAACTAGTACTATAAATAACTAAGTGCTATCTTAAATTGACAATGAGACCGTGGTATGATGCCCAGTTTGTCAAACACTTTTTGTATCAATTGTGTGTGTAGGGCTCAATAGAAATATCTTTAACCATCCCAAATCCCTTCATTTGCCATAATTAGAAATATATTGCATATATGAGGATTGCGCCCTCTGGTGTTCAAATAACGCAACGACGTTATCAGATGTGCATACAGAGAACGCACGGGATGTCTCCGACATTTTTGCACTTGTTACACCCCTACAGATGACAGGAAATTCATTCGAGCTCAGCTGTGATGACGGTATCTTCCACACCAAACGCAATTTTTCGAACAGCAAAAATGCGACATTATTGTATTCGCCCTCTGTTTGACCAATTGCCGTCACTTTTTCGCCTCATGAAGCAGCTCCTGTATTTTCAGTCCACCTCTCCGTTAGTTCATACTTGGAACAAGACTGATTTATTTCATGTTCTGCTGTTCCCACTCCTCCTCAGAACCACAGAGTAATTTTACTCTCTTATAAAATGTTCAGGTTCAGGACAACGTTATATAATAATAGTATTAGTAATATTTGAGAAAAAGCTTAAACTTTGTGTAATTATAGACCTAAATGTATAGACCTGGTGTGCTCCTTTCCTATTTTTGTTCCAAAAATCAAATGTACCCAATATCGGCGTTTGCATTTTTTTGTGAGCAACAAAAGGACGTCTTCATCACTTGAAGAAGTCATGTTGCTTGTCTTGTCCGTTTTGAATTTTCTCCTTTGTACGCCATCTGTCTGACTGTGGTTGGTTTTATAACCTTTTTCAGCCTCTTTCTCTGAGCTCCTGAGGAATCTATTTTGTTCGTACCACGATACTCTTCCACAGACGTGTGTTGTGAAGAGCAGACTCTGATAGACCCTGTTCTTTAAATAAAACACCAAATCACACCTGATTGGTCATCCCACTGATTGAAACATTTGAGTCGAATTTCACCTTCAGATTAACTGCTAATAAATAAATGACCAAGTATATTTTGATCTCATTAGTTTAATCAGGTTCTCTTCATCTGCTTTAAGGTGCTGTGTTTGAGTTCATATTTAGACATATCGGTGCAGGGGTTAAGGGTCTGTGTGAACAGCTGTCTACTTAGATGTGTTCATGTTTTTGCTGTTCGTCAGGTTTACGGCTTGATTTGATCTGATCGGAGAGCTACGTGTGCGTTTATTGCTCGTTGATGACCTGCGTTGGCTGATAAGGGTATCACCATACTGATAACTAATCAAACCTATCGATCCATATGGAGGTAGAACTGCAGCGGCAGCCAAGGTGCAAGGAACAGGGTTGCCAGGTACCTTGTAGGAAAATCCCGGTGAGGATCACGGCTGCTTCGGAGGGCTACCCTGGGAACAAAGCGGGATGTTTACCTACTGAATTTTACCTACTGACATGAGCAGAACCTGCCAAACTCCATAAAATAGCACGCACAATAGCAAGGACACCTTTAAGTCCAGCTGTATAGCCTTATAGCACTTTTAAGTAAACTGGTATAGGCATATAGCAGGTTTAAATCCAGAAGTACAGCCTAATAGCACATTTAAATCAAAGCCTTACAGCATCTTTAAAATCCAGCTCTATAAGATTAATAGCACCTTTAGGTACAGCATTTTAAGTCTATCTTTACAGCCTTATAGGACTTACAATGTACAATTGGGTGCATCAGTGTTAAATTAATACATTGAAGTTCCATTAAACGTACCCATTGATAGTCCATGACCAAAACCTGACCTTTTATGTGAATCTGTAAAAATATTTAGGTAATGATAAGATCATCTGGTGCATCATTGTTAGTTTTCAGCTAAACACCCGCAGATTTATTCAAACTGTATTTATATTACAGCATATTAAAATGTGCAGAAACACGAGAGCGATTTACTGCAACGGTTGAGAAAGGACAATCTGGCAACCCGGCGAATGACGCGCTCCCTGTCATACCGTCGTGTTCGGTTTCTGAGCTTTTTCGGCTCGTTGTCAGTTCTCACGGCAGCCTGAGGTCGGTTAATTCGCTCTTTTTTGGACTCAGTGGACGTTTTGCGGTGGTTTTCGACCTTTAACGCGCACTGTTTACGAGCTTACTCGGCGGTCGACCGTTAGCTTAGCGCGTAACGTTATAACTTACCTCAGAAACGTTAGCCTGGTAACGAACCAAAAACAGGAACCGTTGATAAGAATTAATGTGTCGTTTCAGACGGGCACGCGACCTAAAAGTGTAGTTTCAAGGGGTTTTAAGTCAGAATCTAAGCGTCAGGTCATGTTTGAGGTGTTCAGGCGTTAATTATGGAGTAGTAACCGGTACGAACGGTTTGTGCTGTCAGTTATGTCAAACGGACCCGCACTTATAAATGGCTGGTTGGTTGAGCGCGCGCCGCTTGGGCAGAATAGCACTGGACCAGGCGCGTGCTAGAATTCCATTGCAGGTATCAGGAGCGCGCCTCAGGTGAGAGAACCTTCATTCTGTACAGGTGCAGTCTCATATGATGTATGTGTATAGCCGTAACATTAAAACCGCCGCCGTACAGCCTTACAGCGCCTTTAAGTCCAGCTATACAGCCTTATAGCACCTTTATGTCCAGGTATAACCTTTTCTATCTCCATTGCGTCTAGCTATACATCCTCATATCACCTTTAAGTCCAGCTGTACGGCCTTATAGCATCTTTCCATCCAGCTATACAGCCTTATTGCACCTTTAAATCGACTTCTGCAGCCTTATAGCACCTTTATGTCCAGCTGTACAGCCTTATAGCACCTTTAAGTCCAGCTGTACCGACTTATAGCACCTTTACGTCCAGGTATAATGTTTTCTGTCTCTATTACGTCTAGCTATACAGCCTTATAGAAGAACAATATGGCATATTGTTTACAGGAGTTTTGCTGGACATGCATCTGTGCTGGAAAACCCCCAGAAATGGTTGCAATGCCAGAATCAGAGAGCGTCTCCGGTGGCTCCGGCTCGAGCGTTCATCAGTCTGGCCAGTAAAAGGAAGCAGTACTCCGAACGCCGCATCATGGGGTACACACACACACACACACACCTTTATGAGCGTTCCCTATGGGAACAGGCAGTGTGACCGATCCCGCCCTCATATCTCGGTCAGGTACTCCATGCAGGAGATGTACGACGTGGTGGCTAACGTAGACGATTATAAACACTTCGTTCCGTGGTGCAAGAAGTCGGAGACGATCCTAAAGCGGGCGGGTCACACTAAGGCACGGCTGGAGGTGGGGTTCCCGCCGGTGGTGGAGAGATACACGTCCATGATCACCAACGTCCGGCCTCACCTCGTCAAAGTGAGTCCCGAGGCCGAGCCCGAGCAGGTATGAGACTTTGGATCGCTTATCGTGTGAATATCGCTTGTCTCTGCAGGCCGTCTGCTCGGACGGACGACTTTTTAACCACCTGGAGAACATATGGCGCTTCGGTCCGGGGATCCCCGGCTATCCGAGGACCTGCACGGTGGATTTCTCGGTGAGTGTCTGAGATCTGGACTTCATCGTACGTCGGCCCCCTTCCTCACCCCTGCCCTCTGTAATCCCGCAGATCTCGTTCGAGTTCCGCTCAGTCCTCCACTCTCAGCTCTCCACCATGTTCTTTGACGAGGTGGTGAAGCAGATGGTGGCTGCCTTCGAGACCCGGGCCGGGAAGCTTTACGGTCCTGAGACTCAGATCCCCAGAGAGCTCATGCTGCATGAAGTGCACCAGACTTGAACCTGCAGCACTCGGCTTATTTTGTATTAGTTCCTTTATCCAGAACCTCTGACCAAACCTTTAACGTGTAATATTTATATCCTTAGTTGACTGACTAACATGACAGTTATTTACATTCCCGCACTATTTATTTACACAGAGATGACAGAGCTGGACAAAGAACAGCCGTCCTGCCCTTTAAAGACTTTTCGTTTAGTTTCAGAAATTTTTTTAAAATTTATTTTTAGGAGAAACGGTTATCTTTACAATACTTAGTGTGCATATTAACCTGAGGAACCTGGAGCTGCAAGGATCTGGCAACCTCTTACACAACCAGAACCAGGACAGAAGCAGGCAGTGGGAGTCCTGATGCTCCCGTGTTCCTCTCAGAGCCCCTCGGGGCAGTACGGGGGGCAGTACGGGGGGAAGCGAGAGTTAAATATGGCTATGCAGGATGGCACGGTGTGGAACTGACTGTAATAAAGGGTTCATTCCAAAACCAGCTCCAGCTCTGCTTCAGAACTCTCACCCACAGACAAAACAACAAAACCCTAGCAAATAATAAAGCAAATTCACGTGTGCTTCATTCTAGAGAGAACAGAATAGAATACCCATAGTGCACTGCTGTCATCATTGCAAAGCATTTTGTCTTTACCGGTTCATGCTAAACTCAGCTGTGTGTGCATCCTTTTAATATTTAGGGTTGTTAATGCAATTTCAAACTGCTACATTCGTACAACAGATGATTTTTTTGTGCATTTAACCATTTAAAAATCTTTATCCTAAAAAAATCAGATTTGTCCTTGTTCTAATTTTTGAAACTCAAACGAGCAAATATATTTGTAGATGTTATTTTATATTTAAATGTCATTAAATATAAAACAAAGTATACTTCATTTCATATTATTTATTAAAAATATTACTTACTATAAATTAATGTGAAATGTCTTGTTGTATATTTAATTTGACTTTTAATTCTAATTCATATCAATTAAATATAAAATTTATATGTAATTTGTAAAATGTGTATTTATATTATTTATTGAAATATATTTATTGTAGATTCATTTGAAATAATTTATATTATTATTTTTGTATTTACCTTTATATTTCCTTTGATTAAATATAAAGTTAAATTGTTGTTTTTAATTTGATGAAATTATTAATTATATTTAGTCATTATTTAAAAATAAAGCTTATTAATTTTAAATAATTATATTTCCATTAAACAAGTGAAATATAAAATGTATATTTATTTTTTAATTATATTTATTTTTTCATTCTTTGAAAATAATTTATCATTCTATTTAATTTATATTTAACTTTAATTCTAAAATTTCTTTCATTTTTAAAATTATATATTTAATGTTCGATTACTTATAAAAATAATATTTATTATGGATTTTTCCAGTTCTGCGTTGTATACACAGTGATGGAGCAACAGATACTAAAATTAAAAACGACTCTGGTAACTTGGTGTTTGTGGAAACAGGTTTATCAAAAACATACGAAAGGTCAGACACGGAAAAGGGGAGGAGCTACAAGCTGCACAAAATCTGATCTAAACAAAATGAGACCTTCAACCGTCAGAAAAAGAAAAAAAAAAAGAAGATAAGAGAAAATAATGACTCGATCAGCTGCTGTCCTGATTTTACTGCATCTGGAACATCTGAGGATCAGGATGCAAATAGGAATCGAAACACACACACACACAAACACACAGTGACCAGCTGCTTGTAGCTCGGATTCAATCCTGAAACAGGGAACATCTCGATCCGGCCCGAGTCTAGAGCCCAGATCCGATCTGCTGATGGGTTCTGAACGTTTCTGGACGTGGGTTTATCATTAAAGCTCGTCGTGAGGCATCTTCAGCGCGTGGTCGCACAGATCTGCGAACCGAAGCCACAAAGTTATTAGCATTTCCTTAACACCTGATGCCGTCTATACATTCAGCCTCAGAGTTAGTGGCTTCCTCGGTGAAGAAGGAGAAACAGCCTTATAAACACCGTTTAACCTCGAGTTATTACTGTGGTTAAAGTACAGTTCAATTATCGCCAATTATCCTTCGAATTCAAGAGAAAGAGGACAGAAAACATGATTTGCTTACATTTACAGCATTTGGCAGACGCCCTTATCCAGAGCGTTGCAATTGTGAGTAAGGGCCTTGCTCAAGGACCCAACAGTGCCAGCCTGCCAGAAGATGGATTTGAACCCTGGACCTTCTGGTCCATAGTCCAGTACCTTACCCGCTAGGCCATCACAGATTTGTTTATGAACACAAGGGTAAAATGGTTCCATTCTATGGTTCCCCTGCTGCTAAATCATCATCATCATCATCATCATCAGACTATGGGCTTCAGTCCTAACAGAGGAACTGAATTAATCAATAACTGTTTATTATATCGATCAATAAGTTAATTGATTAAAAAGAAAGATTTATTTACATTCAGTCTGATTTACAAGGCAGGCTGTTACCGAGATCCACTATTCTACCCACCGAAGCAAATTGGAGGGAGATCCCGGTGTTAGAACCAAAGCACAGCATCAGCGCTATCATTCACATTCCTCTTTAGAGATTCTAAACTAGGTAGATGAAGCTACAGAAAGGAAGAAAGAAAAGCTAAAGAGAACAATGAGAAAGAAAGAAAGGAACCCTAAAGAAAACAACAAGAAAGAAAGAAAGACAGAAAGGCTAAAGAAAATAATGAGAAAGAAAGAAGTCCATCCCTGCCTGACTGTGTAATTGCTTTTTATCTGAAGCTCTTAATGTGAATGTTCCGAGTCAGAAACGCTAGAGTCGGAGTTCTAGAGCATCAGCAGCTCGGTCGGGTTAATCAGAGCTGGGCTTAACAGATCCATGACTGAAGCTCCGATCAACCGTGGATGGTGTTTAATAAGAGACGCCGAGTTTAACACCAGCAAACGCCGTGAAAGAAATCAGAAAGAACGAGCTGCTGATGCTGTATAACTCTCCCGTAGCACTGAAGGTGTTAAAGTTCGTAACTGTACCTGTTCTCCTGCTGCAGAGTTTGTCTTTAACGTTTTCCGTCTCGTGAGAGAAGAACTCGATCAGTTCATCCTCGTTCTGCTCCACAATCGTCTCGCACTGCGGCAACGGAGGAGGAAGCGCACGCTCTAATCACGCTTTGGTATTTATAAATGCGCTTCCGGACATAGCCGGGTCTCTTACCGCAAACTTTAAGTCCGACGTCACTCTGGAGTCAAACGAGACGTTGGACAGGTCCATGGCCGTCCCGTCCCGCGTCGTGTGTCTCAGGTACGTCTTGCGGTTGGTGCCGGGGTCCAGCTGCTCACCGTAGTCCTTCATCTTCTCACAGACCCCCTCCATCAGCTCCAGCAGGTGACCTTCTGAACGTGCAAACGGAACCTGCAGCGCAAACAGAGATTCTAAGGACAAAAGAAGGGAACGAGGGAACCAGAGCCCGAGCAGAGCCACGGCTCACCTCCTTTATGGACTGACTTCCATCAGGGTTGATCCTAAAGGATCCCGTTTGGATCGTCTTCTTGGGGTCGACTTGTGATATGGCCCATTCCATCTCATCCACCAGAGCTCTGCAAGCTGCAAGGAATCGGAGCAGAACAGAAATGGCTAGAAATAGCCTGAGAACCTGAGTCCAGTTCCCTCTGTTCTTTATGAAATACTCTACTCTTGCTTACGTGGAGCTGAATACATAAACTCTGACAATAACACGTCAGAGTTCACATTGTGTACATTTCAACTATATTCTACAAAATACAGTTTTATAATAATTATTTAATAATAAAAAAATGAATGTATTATTCTTTAAAGTAGTATAACAATATTATGAGAATAATAAAAATTATAGTTATTTATTATTGATATATTATTTTAAAAAATATATTTTAACATTTATGTAATTCAATAATACATTTATGTATTAAATATTATTATTATTCAGTTATTGTGCTGCTAAAAATATTGTTTTTCAAATGTTATTTACACTTTTAAAGACTGTAGTTTAATAGCAGGACATTAAATCTGCAGTTAATTCATGTTCTTTTAATTAGCATTTTAAAAGCAGCACCACTACTGCTTTCTGACAAGTACAAGTGTAAATAAAATAATTAACTAGAATTATTTATAATATTAATGCTACAAACAAACATATTACTTTTATGTTAAGTTTAGTGTACATGCACGTTATACTTATTATTAATAATAAATATAACATCCAAACTATTATTACAAATTAAAACTGCAACATTAGTACATTCACTAAAAATATCAAATGTTTTGTATTTTTATTTACAATAGTAATTTAATGTGTGATTTAATGTGTGATGTTTTAAAATGTTAATGTTTGTTGTTTTAATATTTTAATATTTCATTTTGTAAAATATTTTAACATTTATGGCTTTAACATTTTAATTTTAATCTTTAATATTTAAATGTTTTATTGTTTTAATGGTTTAATCTTTTAATATTTAAATATGTAAATATTTTATTATTTAAAATTTTGTAAATGTTTTAATATTTTAATGATTTCTGTGTAACGTTTCATATTTTCATGTTTATTGTTTAGATTTAGTATTTTATGGTTATTTGAATGTTCATTGTTGTAATATTTAAATGGTTTAATATTTTGATTCCATACCTCCACACTTGATGTCCTGACTCTGCCTGGCTCCTTCGACCAAAACATGAAGAGAAACCAGAGCGCAGAGAAAGACCTGATACAGCAGCTTCTGCATTTCACCCTGCAGCAGATACGAAGAGGTGCAGAGAGAAAAAAACAAACCATCCATCATTAAACCTCCATCCAACACACCGCCAACAAACTTCCAAACAACTCCATCACGCCTCCAGCTTCCAAATCTGTGTCAGACTTCCATCATCACACTGGCAACATCAAACCTCCACCCTCATACGTCCCTCAAACCTTAACCACGAAAGATCCACCAAACGTCCATCATACCCTCAAAGCCCTCCATCAGACCCCAGTCATCAAAGGCTCTCATTAACCCTGCAGGTAATGATAAGCCCTCCATCAGCAGAGCTTCCTCTCAGCTCACAGCCACCGCTCTGGTTCCCCTCTCGTGCTTAGATCTTAGATCTTACAAATGTAACGGAGGTTAGAAGAGCGTTACACTTACTTTTTGTATCGATTAAGTGATCAATCAGTTACTTATAAAGCTGCAGCTCGCGCACACTCTCCCATAACCAGCCACTCAACTGATGACGTGCACACACCGGCTCCGGCTGCCCCCAGCACTGCCTGACTGATTCTCTGAAGGACCCCAGCGGCTACGTCCCAATCCGCATGCGCACTAACCTACTACATAGAGTGCATAGACACGTCCGGAATTCAATAGGAAACTAAAAATAAGTGTGGATTTGGGACGCGGCCGTAAAGTTTAAATAACAATACAATTTAAACAAAACGTAACGATATTAACAATCATGTTTATTTATCTGTTTTGATATTTTTAAATAAAATTTAAAATGAGGTTTTGTTAAATAATAATTATAAATTTTTTATTATTAAATATAATAAAACGACAGTTTATATAAAACGTAACAACATAAATGAAGTTTGTTATTACTGCACGTTTAATAATGAAATTAATTTTTGTTTATTTATTTATTTGGATTATTTTTAAAATAACATTTAAAATAATGTTTGTTAAATAATAATCATTATTTTTTTATTACTATTTAACATAATAAAATGTCAACTTAAACAAAACGTAACAAAATTAATAAACGTTTATTATTGTTAAACTATTATTTTTTTAATTACTTTGTATTAATGTATTACTACTCTTATTATATTAAAATAATGAAATAATCATTATTATTATTATAAATAAATATAATAAAACAACAATATTAGTAAAATAAAAAATAAAACGTAACAATATTAATAAACGTTTATTATTGTTATTAACCTAATATTAATAAAATTATTGTGTATTTATTTATTATTTATTTATTTAAAATTATATATCTTAAAAATAAGATTATATTTAAATAATATTTCTAAAACATAATATTTTGCAAAATAATAATAATAATTATTATTATTAATAATAAATATATTAAAACAACAATGTAAAAAAGTAACAATATTAATAAACATATTATTACTATTAAACTATTATTCATTAAAATATTGTTTATGTATTTATTTACTCTTATTGTTTTTAAATGGTTTAAAAAAAAATATTTTGTTAAATAATAATAATTATTAATAAATATAATAAAAACAATGTAACATAAAATGTAACAATATTAGTAAACGTTTGTTACCATTAAACTATTATTCATTAAAATATTGATTATTTATTATTTGTATTCTTTTTAAATAATATATATATTTTAAAAATAATATTTTATTAACTACTACTACTACTACTACTACTACTACTACTACTACTACTAATAATAATAATAATAATTATTATTATTATTATTATTATTATTATCTATATTCATCATCTATATAATTCAAATATTATTCTTTTTAAATCTTTATTATTTAAAGTAATGTTTGGTTAAATAATAATAATAATAATAATAATAATAATAATAATAATAAAAGAAAAGAGAAAAAAGAAGTGATATTATGCTTGATATCGTTTAATGTGTTAACCTGCGTTATTTATGCTTGTGACGGGTGACTGTCAAATAGCTGAGTAATTATAAGGTGTCTCCATACTTTTGGCTATGCTGTGTTATCGTATCACTTTATCGTAGCTACGGTACTGACGTAACACTGCGTAAATATTGCGCATATCGTGCACGGTACGCTCTGCATACGCGTCTGCGCAACATGGAGGTGAATTTGAGCGTCTCGAACTCCATGCAATGCTTGGAAACCCGGACATAAGGTTGCTGTTTAATGAAGGGAGCAGTATTTAGATTTATTCCAGTATTTAAACATGTTTGGACTTTGCAGACGAGCTGTTTTTCTTCACCAGCACTGTAAGCTTCAGGTTTACTTCCCGTCCAGGTAAGATTTCCCTCTAATTCCACATCCTGATCGCTTTATTGATCAGTCATGTGCGGGTTAGAGCAGATCATGCAGCCTCCTGTGCTCAGGAATAATGATATTAAATAGAATAAAGTGCTTTATGTTTCGGTCCCTGCTCATATTTTGTTATTTACGAAATGTCATTAAGTACAGAATCTGTGGTACAGCCTTAAATGACTGGAACAGGACTGTATACGACACTACCGGTTTTATTTATAGGTTTCATTTTTTTAATATAATGTTATTTTATATGATTATGTTTCATATATAATGTTAGAATGTAATTGGTAATATATAATGTATAACACATGTAATCTTACCAGGGATGTCCAAGCTTTTGCATAATTCTATAGGCTACTGTAGCTATATATAATGTCGGTTGTAAATATAGTACTATTACACTATTTTATTTTAATTTATTCATTTATTATTCAGTTTGCTGTCATTATAATTTATTATTGAATTATGTTATATATCATCTATTTTTTATTTTTTATATTTTTATTTTATTAAAAATATAATCATAATACTTGTGTTAATAGTGGTAAAATGCTTTGTCATAATAGTTCATTAATTAAATCTGTGTTATTTCTATTTGATTTGGATGCATTTAAAAATGTTGTTGTTGTTGTTATTATTGTTATTATTAATTACATATACATATTTATATGATTAAATATTAATAACTATATTTTTTATTAAGTATACATTTGTAGTATTAAGTATAATTAATTTTTATTTTAAAATGTACGTTACCAAAATTTTTTCCCATTAAAATATGCAGGTTAATATTATTAAATATTAATGTATTATTTACTTATTAGAAACATATTTGTATAAAATTTATTTATTGTTTTAAATAAAATATACATATTTGTATTATTAAATATGAATATGAATTTATTTTAATTAAAATGAATGTGTATAAATAAATATTAAGTTATTGTTTTAATTAATCGAAATATTATCTTATATTATATTTATTATATTATTATACTATTATTATTTTATTATATATATATATATATATTTTTCTTATTTATTGCTGTATATGAACTATATGTATTATTAAATATAAATCTATTATTTTAATTAAAATATACAAATTTGTATTATTAAATATTAATTTATTGTTTTCATTAAAATACACATATTTTTATTATTAAAATGAATAATGCAAAGAAAGAAAGACAGAGCCTGTAGAGTAACAGTGACCCTCTGCGGTAGGAGTTACTTCACCTCTGGGCTCAGGTTCGGCGTGCTGCACAAGGTGAACAAGAGATGTGAGCGTTACCTGGAGCAGAGGTTTCCTCGCTTCTCCATCCTCTATCAGACCATGACCAAAGGTACCAACCAGATCCTGATCCTGATCCTGATCTTCTCGATCCCTCTGCCTTTTATCCTGTATCCTACAGTTTGAAGGCTCTCAGTCTGGGTTTGTTGTGTTTTAGGTTTCCAGCTGCTCTTTGATGATGTGAAGGAGGTTTGGAGAATAAAGATGATGATGCGCCGTAGTGGCGTCCGGTACAGAGAGCTCTCGTACCGGGACATGGAGCGGCTCATTCTGGTGACTGGGGCTGGGTCTTTGAGAGAGGTCTCTCTCCGAGCCCTGCGTTAATCTTTCCCTCTCTTTCTTCCTCTGTGCCATAGTTTCGGCGGGACATGATTAAAGCTGTTCCGCTGCTGGTGATTTCTCTTCCTCCTTTCGCCATCGGCTTCGTCCTCCTGCTCATGTCAGCTCATGTGTTTATTATTCTATATGGACAAAAGTATTGGGACACGCCTCTTAATCTGAATTCAGATGTTCCAGGATAAAATCCAGGGATAATGGGGCTGTTTTTCAGGGCTTGGCCTCGGCCCCTTAGGTACCGTGAAGAGAAATATATATATATATATATATATATATATTACTTTTATTTACAAATAATAATAAACTTTAATAATAATAAGCTTTATTTATATAGCACTTTTTCAAGCAACATTTTGCAAGCACTTACAAGCACTTGTATAAAGTAAATAATAATATAAAGAAATATAATATTAATAAACATAAATATTATTAAACTATATTCAATTAATAGAAATTATATATAAATATATAATTTCTATTAATTATTTAATGTTTTAATTCATATGTGTTATTATATATGAAGTTATTATTAAAATATATGCATTTATTTGTATAAATAAATATTATTAATTAATTAATTCACTCACTTTCTTATCTGCTTTTTAATTAAAATATACATATTTTTATTATTTGTATAATTAAACAATAATTAATTGTTTTAATTAAAAAAAGATTATTATTATTATTATTATTATTATTATTTTTATTAAATATAAAGGTATTGTTTGTATTTACAATGTTATTGAATATGATTTTATTATTTTTATTATATTTGTATAAACAATATTAATCTATTGTTTTAATTATTTGTATTATTAAGCATTCATTTAATATTTTTATTAAAATATATATGTGTTATTAAACATTAAGCTATTATTTGAAGTAAAATGTTCTTATTTGTATTTATTAAGTATTTAATATTTAAATTATATATATATATATATGTTTTATTATATATGAATCTATTATTTTTATTAAAATGCTCTTCTGGATAAATCTTGCTGAAAGCCTTCCTAGAAGAGTGGAAACTCTGATAGCTGCAAAAGTGTTGCCCAGCTCTAGAACGGGACACCATAAAAGCTACTGGAGGTCTAATGTGGCGGTGTCCCAATACTTTTGGCCATATAGTGAATCATTAAGTATAGTATATACTCTAGTTTTCTGAGGTGATTTATGTAACATCTTGTTTCTCTCCAGGTGCCTCTTCCCTCGGCAGTTGCTCTTCCGGCACTTCTGGACTCCGCAGCAGCAGAGGAAGTACCAGGCTGCCCTTCATGCCAGGCGTTCCCGGTGCCAGGCTGAGGTTCTGAATAACGTAGTCTGGGCAGTTCCAAGTGTGAGCGGGTGGCGCCAGCGTGTCACGCTCCTCAACCTGTGCTCCAAGGTGAGTAATGGGAGCTGTTCTTATTACACCCTGACACTAGGGGGCACTGTTTCTAAACATATATATATATATATATGTAATTATATATCTAACTGTGTGTCTGTGCTGCAGGTCCAGAGTGGTACTCACCCGAGCATCTCCGAACTTCACGCCGCCCGCCACATCTTCTCCAGTCCGCCTCTGCTCATAGAGTCTCTGCGACCGAGCCACCTGGTAATTCATTTTGTTCGAAAATAGTCGGATGACATGCTGATTTGTTTATTTACTTAATATTTTAAATAAAAGCTTAACTTTTGCCGTAGCAACACCGTGACTTTCTCTCCTCCTCCTCTTTCCTCTCCTCCAGAGACCTTTAGCCTGTCAGCTCTCCGTAACTGTCTGGCTACCTAGTTTCCTGTTGCGGAGCCGGGTCACCACCAAAGCTCTGGACCTGCTCTATCTGGACCGCGCCCTGAAGGAGCTGGGGCTCGATCGGCTCAGTGAGGAGGAAATGAGACAGGTAATATTGAGTGCCTCATTATTTATGGTCCATACCTGAATGTAGTCACTGTGAAAAAGGTTACACGATCTGACTGAATGGAGCTGTGCCTCTGAAGGAAAGGAAGGAGGCGTGGCCTCTGTATTTATTAGTTCCAGTAAAAGTATGGAGGTGTGGCCTTTATATTTATTAGTTCCAGCAAAGGAGGGAGGTGTGGCTTCAGTATTTCTCAGTCTTAATATTGGAAGGAGGCGTGGCCTTTGTATGTAGTAGTTCCAATAAAGGAAAGAGGCGTGGCTTCTGTATTAATTAGTCCCAGTATAGGAAGGAGGCGTGGCCTTTGTCTTTATTAGTCAAAGTAAAGGAAGGAGGCGTGGCTTCTGCATTAATCAGTCCTATTATAGGAAGGAGGTGTGGCCTTTGTATTTATTTGACCTAGTAAAGGAAGAAGGTGTGGCTTTTGTATCTCAGTCCTAATAAAAAGAAGGAGGTGTGGCCTTTGTATTTCTCAGTCCTAGTAAAGGAAGAGGGCGTGGCCTCTGTACCTGTACAAATTTCTCTCCTGTTGATCTGATCCTCTGTTGTTACAGCTAAACAGTGTAGCTCTACGTTATGCAGGACTCGTTATTTACTTTTAATTGAGATTTCCTGTTTACCATACAGGCCTGTGACCTCCGGGGGTTAGATCCCAGCCACCTGAGTTCCAGTCAGTGTAAAGAGTGGCTTCATCAGTGGCTGCAGCTCTCAGCCCAGGTTAAAGGTGAGACATGTTTATTATGAGTACGCACACGTGTGCACTTGAGAGTTCACGCCAGTCCCAGGGTAACTTCGAAGCAACTAAAGGGCTATAACTCTAACCTGTCTTAACCTTTGTCACCCCTCAGAATCGGAGCTGTCCCTGCTGCTGCACAGCATGGCCCTGCTCACCCTGAACTACCCACCAGAGCTGAAGTGACTCGAACCCGGTGCTCCCGTTAGACCACGCCCTCCTGTTTACACCTGAGTTTACACACCTGTTACGTTTGCTATCATGACATTCCACCGAAGCATCTCGGCTCCGTTTGAAATGGGACCAGCTGAGCTCTGAGCCCGTTTACATTTACATTTATTACGTTCCACTTGATAGAGGGTCCGATTTAACCCCCGCTTATCCAGCTCAGGGGAGAGGGGGTCCGGAGCATAGCCCGTCTGGCACCACTGGGACTCGAATCCCTGTCTCCAAGGTGTTGGGCTTGAGATTTACCCCATGCCCCCTAAACTGTGGTTCTTAAAGAATAAAATCATTAAGTACCGCATGGTGTTTGTTACGTTTCATTAAACTGAAGAGGTTTTAATACTTAAAGAAATTTATGAGAAAAATTAAGAAAAAAGGGGAATATACTACGATGGTGTTTTAGGGTCACCAAAAATATTTTGGTTGGATTTCAAGAATAAACTTGTAATATTTTGAGAATATTTTCGAAAAACTATGACTTTAATCTCGAAATATTACGACTTAAATCTCAAAATATTATGACTTTAATCTTGAAATATTAGTTTTAATATTACATTTTGAGTTCATTCTCAAAAACAAACCAAAATCTTTTTTCCAGAGGCCTCAAAATGGCATTGTAATATACAGTATATTGTGCAACATAAATACAGTATAATTACAGGTTTTTTGCCACACTTATAGTTAATAACTTTAAATTTCTGTTCAGCACTGAGAACGATCCACTGCCTGTTTAATCAAGTGTAAGTGTCAGCTCATGTTCTTTCTCATTTAATCTCAGGTTCCTTGTTTATATGTTAATAAAGGTTTTTTATTTTATTTTAATCCTTGTCGTTGTTGCATTTTTGAATCATTTATTAAATCTAATTTAGATGTTCCGTGGCCTGGTTTCACTCACTCGCACTGGGACACTTCAGAGGTGCCAACTGATCTAATCTAATTCACGTCTCTGAAATATGGAAGGAAACCCACACACACGTGGGTAGAACATACAAAATCCACAGAGGTAGCACCCGAGCCTGGCCTTGAACCCAGGTCTGTGGAGCCATGATGTGAAAGCTCTACCTTTAATTTGCAGACACATATTCGTATACATTTGTTTTGCTTCATATTTTATCCCCAGCACCAAAGGATGATTCCCCCAACCAGCCTCCCCTCTGCAGAACTGCCACTTGTTTCTGTACGTGAGGTCCAACTTGGCTGAAAGGCACTCGAACCCAGCTCACAGCAGTGGTGGGCTTGTGAATTAGACCACTTTAGTGCCTGTAAAATTGTTTTGTCTTTAATATTTGAACAAGACCAAACTTTTACTTAAATCTCGACCAATGAAGATCACTCCAAGAGCAAGGCGTGTACAGTGATAGTTTGCAAGGTCACCCAGGGTAACTTCTAACCAACCAAAGGTCTCTCACATTGGACCACTGTCAGGTGAACACTGAACAACTATAGTGTGTAAGGAGAAAGCATCAAAATAGAGCTTTTCGTTAAATAAATAAATAAATAAAAGTGTTACATCTGGAGAAAAAAACCCTGCATTCCTGCATAAGAACCTTATCCCATCTTTGAAACAAGGTGGTTTCAAAGATCATGTTTTTGCTGTTTTGCTGCATCTGATAGAAGAAGTTATTCTGAATAACAGTTAAAGAAGAATAAAGTTAGTTTTCCGCAGTCAAACACCTTAATCTGACAGAAATGTTGTGGAAGGACCTGAAGTGAGCCGTTCATGTGAGCTGAAGCTAATATTGACTGATCAACACATCAGAAACTGAAAGCAACGGTTCACATACTTTTTCCACTCACAGATGTGTCATGTTGGATCGGTTTTCTCACTTAGGTTCTCTTTTATTTACTGTTAGGAATTGTTTGAAAGTCTGATCATGTTTTAGCTAATATTTCGGCCTCCAAAGGGATCATAAACGTCGCTCGTTATTCTTCTAGCTCACTACTTAGGGAACAGCTAAGGGAAAACGGTGCGAATTGAGTCGCGGCCCGTTTGTGTCACATGACCATTCTCAGTTCCTATTTTCACTTTCGGGACTTTTGCAGTCAGAAAACATCAGAGTTGCTAAAAAAAAACAAAGAAAGAAAGTTTTAATTTCTGTCTTTATGCGATGTTTGTTTTTGTTCTGTAAATGTAATTCATTTAGATGTTCTTTTTTTTAAATAAATAGTCGCTGAAGTGCAAGGCTGGACTTTAATCCGGGTATGTAATCTACTGCTTTATGAACTCACGATTCAAACCTTTTAGCTCTGTCTAATGATAAATAATGATAAATGCCATCCTGGATGCCATCTGTCCACAAGGTGACGTCTAAAAATGCTGCCACAGCGTTCCACCTCATCCCAATAGAGCTTTATTGGATTGAGATCTGGTGACTGTGGAGGCCGTTTGAATCCATTTAACTTTAATTTTCTCTTTTTCGGACCATAAACCCTAGAGATGGCGCTGTGGGTGAAAATCCCAGTAGATCTGCAGTTTCTGAAATATTAAAATATGATATGTTCAAAGTCACTTAAATCACCTTTCTTCCCCCATTCTGATGCTCGGTTTGATTCAGCAGCTCGTCTCGATCACGTCTGCATGAATTATCACGTCAGATTAGATATTTGCACTAACGAGCAGTTGAACAGATGTTGGGCGTCTACATACTTTTGGCCCAGGCTTTTTACGCTGGTTAGGACCGTATCATGCGTGATAGAGCAGAAACATCACCTGATGTTACATGGAAAGCTTCTTCCTCTTTTCCAGCGTCGAAGCCGGAGCGGCCAAAGAAACCCCAGTGAGGAGCCCGGAGAGGAACCCTGAGAGAAACCCCAGAAGGTGTGAGATGGAGGAAGCGTACACAGCTCTGTATCAGGAGTTCCTGCGACTGCAGCTGCTCTGTTTTAAACAAGCCGCCATGCTGCAGCGTCTGACCGAAGCCCTGAGACGACAGCAAGGTAGGACCGCGTCGAAACACGACCTGAGCCCACACAAACGTGGAGAACATGCCAATTTCACACAAGCCAAGTCCTGGTCAGATAGCGAGTCGGAGTTCCTTGTGTCATGGGGTTGGGTCTGTAGCAGGCCAGACCAGGGGTGCCCCGTCTGTACAGTGTGATAGGGACTGTAGTTTCATGTCTCATTATACAGTTTGATGGTTGTTTTTTTTTTTTACATATATCATTATAGGTTTCCCCAGGAGATTGGGTCCATTTTTTGAGTCTTGCTCCTCCCAAGGTTTCTTCTTTATAAGGTTTAGGGAGTTTTGCCTTGCCTTGCCACTGTCGCCCTATACTCGCTCAGTTAGGGCTGTGGCTCTTTATTTATAAAGCTGCTTTGAGACAATGCTCCGTTGTAAAAGAAAAACAATTTTTAAATGTATTTGACTTAATCAACTGTTTTTGACAACTGAATAAATTACAGAGAGAGAGAGAGAGAGAGAGATTATTGTTGGGTGTGAAAAATGTTTAGGCATAAAGAATATCTTTATTTTTTAGTTAGAATACTGAGCAGAATACATCATTACACCTATAGTTACTAATGCACAGTCCTCTTGTCTCTCAGGTGAAGCTCCTGTCCCTAATGGGGACCTTGACGATTTGTTTTCACTCCCAGTCCAGTGCAGACACGCTGGGTTAGGGACCTCCACCCACCCAGGATATCAAGCACAAGCAGCTCAATCACACACTACAGCTACACAACCTGCAGGTGTCTCTCACACACACACACACACACAGGTTATATTCAGTTATTGTCACTGGAGAGCCGGAGGAGCATTCGTACCGTGGTCACACTCTCTCTGCTGTAGGTCCTGCTGAGGCCCAAACCTCGGCCCTCGTCAGAGAAATGAACGGACTGCACCTGGACCCCACGCAGGACGGGCCGAAACCGAACCTCTGTGACGGAGCAGAGTCTCTGGACTCTGCGGGACAGAGCGGGACCGAGACGTCGGATATTCTGGACGAGTTACGGCAGGTTGAGAGGAACTGGCACAGCAGCCGACCCGATAAACCGCTACGGGTAAGTAACAAACTCCGTCCTGTTCGCTTTGTGTTTGTGTCACTTCCTCCTCTGCTGAATCAGTTCCAGCCATGTCACGGTTACATGTGGAGCTACTGATAAGAGGAGAGAGGAAGTGAGAGTGATCGAGTCTGTAGAGCAGCAGGGTCACTCATAACACAAACAATAACTCATACACCTAAAAATAGCTCATAGATTTAATTATAATAATAATAATCCATTTAAAACAGTGTCAGTACTAATATGAATAACAATCATGATAATAACAATAATAGTAATATAAACAATATCAATAATAAGGTGTCCCTGGTGGCTATGCTGTCCAATGTGGTTATTGTGGTGTGGCTAGGTGGTTGCTATGGTATCCCCTGGGCTTTTATTTATTTCCTGACGTGCTGCATGATCTCTGATCTCTAGAGGCCATGGTCCTCGTCCTTTCTGACCAGTGAGATGCTGAGTGAGGCCGGAGGAATGCTGATGTCCCGGGTCACGCTGCAGTCCCAGGTCTGTGAATTCTGCCACGCCGTGTTCCCTGGGCACACTACCACCCAGGGGGAGTTCCTGCGCCACCTCCACACACACCTGAGCTGAAGGTCTACACACCTGTCCTCGACTTCTGTTCCAGTCCCAAAAGTCTACACATCTCCTAAACTGTTACATGCAATCCAGGGTAGAGTTACATTAAATGCTTTGGATCGTTTAAGGATTTTATGACCTCACAGTGTAGCTGTTTCTATGCAATATGTAGAAATGTAAAACAAATGTTACTAATATACTAACACAGTACAGCCTGTACACTACGGAGTGCTTCACAGCTAGAGAGTAATGTTCATTTTAATGGTTATGAATTCTTCATTTCCTTCATGTCTAAGTATCGTATATTATATCAAGTTTATTTTCTGCACGTTTGAGTTCTGCGTGTGTCTGAGGGAGGGACAGGGATCTCCTCCCTTCCTTTGAGTCATATGGAGGGGTACTGGGTATATCCACAGTTTGGAACCCAGCTCAGATGTGTTAGGCTTTCTGTTATCCGTATTGTTTTATTTTAAAGCTGTCGTTTTGTTTTTTTTTTGTATTTTTTAACTATTTTACTTTTTCCCAAGATCAGTCGATGTTTAGCTCTTATGGACTTACTGTACTTTGAATAGATTAAAGTTGCCTTGCATTTTCCAGAGTGTGTCTTTAGTTGTCTGGCCTAACACAAGGCTGATTTACATAATAACACGTCTTGTTATTTTGTCTTTGTAAGCTGTAAGTGTCGTGGATGAATGGTTAGACTTTCTGCTGCTGACTAACGAAGTTTGAGAAATCATGTTCCTGAAGAGACGCCCTCTGTGCAAAATGCACCCTCTGGTCAAACCGTACCTTAGAATGGAGCCTTAAACACTGTTTATCCTGTGAGTGTTTTCCTTTCGGCCTGTTTGTTTAGTACTGGGACACACACAGGCTTCAGTGAGTGTCTGTTAACTCTGTGAACACCTGATCAGCTGCTCGTTAACGCAGATATCTAATCAGCCAATCACACGGCAGCAGCTCGAAGTATTTAATCAGGTAGACATGATTGGGACGAATCAAACCGAGCATTTAAGTTTTAATTGACTATGAACGTGGCATGGCTGTTGGTGCTGAGTACTTCAAAAACTGCTGCCCCAGAAAATCTCTAGGGTGTATGGAGAATGGTCCGAAAAAGAGAAAACATCCAGTGAGGGCAGTTCTGCATGTGCAGTCAGTGTTATTCAAAAGTTTTGGACCCTCTGCTCAAAGGACGTGACAGTGAATACAGCAGTTTCTCCACTAGGTGGTACAAACACACCACAGAATCCTCATAATCATGCAGCACAGGTACTGTTTTAAACGCTGCTTTAAACACACACGTACAAACTTATTGTTTTTCAGCCAAAAAGCTCCCATTTGATCAGATCCAGTAAAGTTTTTCGAGATACGATGTACCGTGGGAAATGATATAGACAAAAGTTTGTGGACACCCCAAAAAATTGGGTATTAGTATGGAGTTTGCTGCTACAACAGCCTGTGTTGGTCATATTGAGTGGGGTATCAGTACCACACATTCTACCACCACTGAGGTCTGAGGATCCAGAAATGGATCCAGAAATGTACGCTTTATATTATGACTGTGTCACGAGCTCAATCTTTAGTGGGGGTGTCCACAAACTTTTGTCTGTATAAGGAATGTCTCTGGATAAAGTAAACATGAAGATCTTGGGATGGAGGTGACTCAGTCGTGAGTTAAGACTCTGGAAGAGGACTGATAACGAACCAAAATGAGATTGGGAGCCGCCACTGATTAACCTTTAGTGAGACCCTCAGCCTTTGGCTGCTCAGCTTGGTTGTTTTTGTGTATGGACGTCTTATAAAGACTGCAAATATAATTATGAATATTTACAAGCATACCAAAGGCTCCAGTGATTCACACTACACGACTGTCATTCGATGGCAGTAATGATTACACATCGCTGTCATGATTGTGACGTCCTTGCAGGCCACTGCAGGCGCTCCAGCAGCGCTCGCTCGCTATATTTAGCTCTGCATCTTCCAGTGAAAGGAGAGGAAGAGCGAGAGAGTGTCCATGACATCAACACAGCCCAGCCTTCCCGATTTATCACCTCAGAAATCTCCAGTGTGTATCTGTGTTTGGAATAAACCTATCAGCACCTCGGAAGGCCCAGCGGAAGATTAGCCTACCTTAACTTAAAGAAACAGGGATCTTAAAGAGCAGTGATCCAGGATTTATTAAACTACAGTTGCTCAAAATCACATTTCCGTTCATTTTTTTTTTAAAATTAAATTAAAAAAAAGAATGTATTGTTTTCACTTGTTAAAATTTAGGGGTCTCCCAATAGAAATGATGTAAATGATTATTTTGTACATTTTTAGCCATCTCAGTTAATGCCTTGGATTAACTAACTCAGAATATAATCACTGTAAATATATGAATATCTAAATGTCTGCATAAAAAGGAAATAAATAGAAAATAAGAATTTTTTTTATTGTATTACCTTCTTATTTATTATAGTCTAAACATTATTACATAATTATATTCATTAGATTTTATATTATATTTAGCTGTTTATTTAAACTATTACTATAAAGTTATTAATTAGGTAACTTCTTACATATAACATAGACTGCCCAAGCAGGTCAGGTCCCTTTTTGAGTGTAGGTCTCCCAAGGTTTCTTCCTTATAACGTTGAGGGAGTTTTTCCTTGCCACTGTCGCCCTAGGCTTACTCTGATAGGGCAGTGGGCCTAGATATTTACAAAACTGCTTTGAGACCATGCTCTGTTGTAGCATTGCGCTGTGTAAATACATTTGACTGGATTATTTGCTCTGAATTATTACAGCTTACAATCGCAATGATCCGAGAAGTTTAGCTGTGGTTCTGTAACTTTGCTTTTCGTGAAATCTCCATTAAAGGCATCATGAATTGATGTATTGATTTAGTTTCAGTCATTGAATTTTCGGACACTCAGTTACTGCAAAAAAATGCAAACAAGCCATATAAACAATAAAATACCATTTATTTAGAATAGTAAAAAATAAATTATCTGATGACAGCGAGCAAACAAAAGGTTCCTACAGGATGACGAGGGACAAACGAGAACAACCTACTAACCAAACCTCGTTAGAAGCAAACTGAATCTGCATTGGAATCGGAACAGTTAACACACCGACGCGTTTACTACAGCTCGTATATGTTCTGTTTACTCCGTATAAGATTAGTATTGTTAGTGTTTAAATCGATTTTAATCCACAAGCAGGTGAGTCGCTCCCCATATCATCTTTTACCGCAAATCAGCACCGTGTGAGCTTTGTTACCACGCAATTTACGCGAAAAATAAAAGGTTAGGTACAGTATCATCCATCAGGAGGCTGAAACACGCCTACAGTTACAGTTTTGGTAGAATGAAAGGGGAAGGTATTTACAAAATAGAATTCCTTCAAGTCCAGAGTTCAGCACAGTTTGATTCTCGTTCACACGCATAAAAACCACAGACATGTATACCTGGACGTCAACGCGTCCGCCATATTGGTCCAGGCAAGACTGGCTTGTAAACAAATACAAGTGACCCGAGGAGCTGTGTTTTTTATGGTTAAAATGCACAATAAGCGAATTATTTCTCAGCTGATTTTAATGAGTCGTATTTATACTCAATAAAACGGCTTTTGTGGCGTACAAACAAAAAGTTTAGACTCCAGTTACTTCGAATCTCAATACAGGGGAGTGACTATCAGCCCTATGCAAGAAAATTTGTCATAAGAAACTGCAAGCATGTCAAGCATGGATTAATTTTGCTTGGTTAATACGTGTTTAAACGTCCCTTTATAATTGAATGTACATGAACTTAATGTCAGAACTCAGCACATTCACTTTGAAATACTGAAAAAATAATTTAAATTGTACATATTTAAGTTCTTATAACTGACCATCACTGACAAAAATGTAATGAAATCAACAATTAAAAATCAGAGACACTGGCAGTCAGTCTGCTTTCTGTTTGTTATAACAGTAAAATGATTCAGCTAAACTCAAAGGTAATATGGAGCACAGTACAGCATATTATTAGCCTACAAATACAATACGATGTAGCCTAATAAATAATAATTAATGAAATAACAGATCAACAATAGTGCATATCATTTATGTAGTATAAATAGTAGTGTAATACGGTATATAAAATAGTGAATACTATATTATACAACTATTATATTGCTATTTATACTACATATACTTGGTACTATTGCTAATCTATTACTATTATTGTTTTATTATATCATTATTTATTAGTAGAATCAGGAATGTTTTTTCAAATGCAATCTATGGAGAATTATGAAAAGTTGCCTGGACCAATATGGCGACCACGTTGACGTAGGATCCAGCGGCCAAAGCGGCGTCTAGATACATTATATCTATGGTAAAAACAGATGTACTTATATAAATTTAAAGAAATATCTTTTACCAGTAGGGGGCAGTCATCTGTAAGTAAGATAATCAGACAGGTCGTGTATAAGGTGGGGAACTCCTCAAACTGTGCCAACCTCTGATCATACAGGACCAAATCTGATTTACTTATTATTCTACGACCTCTGAAGCTTCTCAGATGGATCAGGTTTGGGTAAGCGGGTGTGAAAATCTTTGAGCCCTGAGTTCCGCCGGGTTCTGCCTCTGCTTAACCGTTCCAGATTACAGATCGTCTTTGGTGCTCCCGGGACTGGCGCTGCGCTGGGACGCGTTCATGCTCCTTCTGTCTGAAACTCGAACCTCCAGCTCTGAAAGTTGGACAAAAAAAATCAGTCTTACAAATCCGAACTGGCACACGGGTTCAACAGCACGCCACACTACGTCTATAAAACGTCCATCATTACCCGTCCCTCCTGAGTGTGAACCCAAGATATTTCACGTTTTTCATTCGTTAATGAACACATTCCAGAAAAGTTGGGACGGTAAAGCATTTACCACTTTGTAACGTTACCATTACAGGACATTTTGTTACCGAGGATACAAAGTGATTTAGAGTTTCAGGTCTTATTCCGTTCCATTCTTCCTCCAAACACGTCTTTAGGTGTGTAACAGTACGGGGTTGTTGTCGTTGTTGTTGCATTTTTCGTTTCAAAATTCTCCAAAGCATGTGCAGCATGTGGTTTTGTTTTGTCTTGTTGATGAATGCACGGACGTCCCTGGAAAAGATGTCGTCTTGAAGGCAGCTTATGTCGCTCTATAATCTCAGGGTACTTTCTGCAGAAGTGTAAGGGCCCTGACCCGACCCCATACCATGACAGAGCCTGGCTTTTGGACTTGTTCTGTCTGGATGGTCCAAAACAAAAATAGATCTGTTATACTGATGGGTCTGAGCACAATCCCCGTCCCCACTGTATGATGGTCCATCCCAGATGCTCAGAGCCCAGAGAAGTCGACGCCGCTTCTGGACATGGTTATAACATAAGGCTTCTTTTAGCCCAGTAACGTTTTAAGTGGGATTTGTGAATGTAACTCTGTATTGTAGAGCTTGATAAAGGTTTGATAAAGGAATCCCTTGCCCATGGTTCTATCAGCTATTGATGAATGACGGTTCTTGATGCAGTGCCGTCTGAGGGAGCGGAGATCACCCCTCTTCAGTTTAGGCTTTTTATGAAATTCCTCCAAATTCCTTGAATCGTTTAAAGATATTATGCTCTGTAGAGGGAGAAATGTGGAAATCCCTTCCAGTCTTTCTTTTTTTCTGTTTTTAAACATTTTCTCATACATTTCTTGATAAACTGGAGATCCTCTGCCAATCTTTCCTCCTCAAAGACTCAGCCTTTCCTGGATACTGCTTTTGGACCAAATCAGGATTATCTCAGTACTAGCCCTAAATTGGCCAAACTTTTTCTGGAACATGTTGCAGGCCTGAAATGCAGGATTTTACCATACGGTCATATGGATAGAAAAGTCTTCCTAAACACACTCCCACACACACAAACACAGAGTGAAAGCAAACTGTATGTTGTGTAACAGTGTGCATGCAGTTGGCTCAGAGTTTCTTTGTTTCTGGGATTTCCTGCCGTCAATCAAGAGAGGGAGAGAGGGAGTGAGAGAGGTGGTGGATGAGTGACAGCGAGAGAGTGAGAGCGGTGAGGTGGTGGAGGTGTCTGTGAGCGTGTGAGCGAGAGATATGAGGCGTGATACTGAGCTCATCTTCTCCTCATTAAGTTAAAGGGAAGAGAGGAGGAAATAAAAAAGCGACTGCACCCTTCCCTCGGCTCCCACGCGTTTTTTATTTTTACTCCGTCTTTCTATGAGTCAATGCGACGCCCTTCTCACTCCGGCCCACTCGCCCGCCCCCGCTCTCTCTCGCTCGATCCATCCATCCCGCCCTACGCTCACACATTTCGCATGAGCTTTGACGTCAGAGAGGGAGGGGGGAGCTCCAATTTACCACCTACGCATCACTTCCTGTGGCCTCAACCGCCCATACAGCTCTCTCTCTCCTGCGCTACCCCCTGCGGTGACATCCCATTGCGAAGGCATTTGCATTTCAATAGGCCTTTTCAAAACCACAGGGTGACACTTTCTGTCATTAAATTACAGCTCTGGTTCTGAAAGCTGCCCGAGCCACGCTGCCAACACGCTGACCCCGAACAAAGCCGGGCTCCCTGCTGAAACTCAAACAAATAAAGCCATTTAAATCATTAAACACCGTCCCTCATATAAATCAGTCCCTACACACCTAGGAAACAGAAAGAAAAAACTTTCACTACAAACTACAACTGTTTAAAAACGGATTAAACAAGGACTGAACACCCTAAAAATGGAACAGCTGAGCTGCCACACCACTTGAACAGAACCAAACAAAACGGTGCAAATCAGGATTATTCAACCAAACATGAACCCAATTATCGGTGTAGGCTGTGCTCCAATTCCAGCGCAGACTGGCACAGTTCTAGCACCAAAGTGCCACTTAAAGTACGTACCACCAGCACTAGTGTATTCACTTTTTCATTTTTCATTGCAGCATCTAATACCAAAAGGTGTTAGATAAATGATGATATGTTTCATTTTCAGGTCCAAAAGCACATAAGTATCCAAAGCTCCAGTTTTAGAACCAAAGGTACCAGTTATAGCACCAAAAGTTCTAGTTCCATTTCCAAAGCACCAGTTCCAGCACAAAAATTTCAACTCCAGTATTAAAGTTCTAGCTTAAGAACCAAAAGGTTCAATTTCTAGCACCAAACTTACTAGATTCTAATATCAAAGGCTATAGATAATGTATACGTTCAAAATTCCCCTTAGTAATTTTAACAACCAAAGCTACCAGTTATGGTGCCAACTTTCTAGTCCCATTAGCAAACGTACTAATTATAGTACAAAAGGTTTTCGTTTCAGCACCAAAGATACTAGATTCTAGTACCAAAGGCTCTAGATAAAATACAAGTTCAAATTCCAGGTCCTTAGGCCAAGTTCCAGTACATACATTTCTAGTTTAAGTACCAAATCTACCAGTTATGGTGGCAACATTTCTATTAGCAATGGTACCAATTATAGTACCGAAAGTGCTTGTTTGAGAACCAAAGATACCAGGTTAGATAAATTATGATATGTTTCATTTTTAGGTCCAAAGGCCCCAGTTCCAGTACCTAATTAATCAGTAAATTATGATACCCGTTCCAGTACCATAGGCATGAGTTCCAGTACACAAGTTTCCATTTCCAGGACCAAAGCTCCAGGTTAATAGCACCAAAAGTTCTAGTTCCATGTCCAAAGGCACCAGCACAAAGCGTTCAACTCCAGTATTAATGTTCCAGTTTCAGTACCAAAGCTCCACTTTCAGAAACAAAGGTTCCATATCTAGGATAAAAATTCAAATTCCAGCACCAAAGGTAGCAGATTCCAGTACATACATACATACATTTCCCACTTTAAATACCAAAGCTAACAGTAATAGTGCCAAAATGTATAGCTCAATTAGCAAAGGTACTAATTTCAGTACCAAAAGTTCTAGTTCCATTTCCAAAGGTACCAGTTATAGTGCAACAACAGTTTCTGGAAAAAAATATTGAATCCAGTATTAAAGTTCCAGTTTTAGTACCAAAGCCCTACTTTCAGTACCAAAGACTCCATTTCTAGGACAAAAGTTCCAGTTCCAGTTCCAATACCAAATCCACCAATTATAGTACGGAAGGTCCTAGTGGCGGTACCAAAGTTTCTATTTAGAGGACAAAATGTTAGATTTCACCACCAAACTTTCCAGATCTATAACTATTTATGGATTTGTTGCACTGAATATATATTTTTAGAAACTGCTCAATTAGACTAAAATGGATCAGAACTGGAACTGGAACTGTACGTGTGTAAACTGATTTATTGTCTCAGGATCATGTTGCTGATACGTTACATCCACGACCTTTAACTCCTTACATCTGAACGTAAAGGTAACGTAAGTGCTCACATCATGTCGAGCAGAATTCACCTGAAGTCTGTCTCTTCTCTGACCCTACGAGTTTGCCTGCGTGGTCACGTGACACCATTCTAGCCAATCGCAGGCCCTCGTCCATGAGCGTTTGCTGCATGAGCTGGCGACTCCAGGTGACCGGACCAATGGTGTCGGCGAGGGGACGGGGGGAGGACGAGGGGAGTGACTGAGGGCCTACATCTATCAACACACACACACACACACTTTTTCTTAGTATGATGATTGTGTGACATTTACACATTTATAGCAAAAGACAAAGACACGTGAAACGCATCTTGATAAATTAATATAGTTGATCCGCTGGTGATTTTGTAAGTTCTAAGCTAGTTGGCTAGTTAATGGTGCATTAAAACGTGACCTTGGGTTCTTTTGAACAAGACTGTATAGTTAAATATTATTTTTGTTTTTACCGTGGGTTAAACTGTCCAGACTCTCTCCTGACAGGCTGTCCTCATCTGTCGCTGACCTGAGATTTCCGTGGATTGTTGCTTCCGAACTTCTCGATACACGTAGAAGGTTAATGCTTTCGGAATCTGTGACCTGAAAAGAAACACTTATTAAAACTACTTGTAACATGAACTACGTATACAATACTGTTTAAAAATATTATTACAAGTTCGTTCTTTAAATTTTTCGTGTTTATTCTGTTATTCTCTCTGGCTAAGGACTCTATGTATTACTTACAATACATAGCTAATGTGTCATTCTAAATGGGAGCCTTCTAAGTTTCAAATATAGCATTTAAAACACTTTGTAGTAAAATAAAACCTAAAGTTGGCAATATTATTCTTAACACAAAGCTATAGGTTGTATACCTGTCGACACTGCACTTTCTGAAACTCAGTGTGTGGCTGAATTTGACAGCTGCTGTTGTACCTTGCTCAATGCTTAATCATATTAGCACCATAGTTCATTAATTATTTAGAATGTTTTATTTTTAAAAACTGCTTTTTGTGAGACAGAATCTATATTTGTACAGTTTGAAACTTGTTTGAACCTGTAGATTTTACTTAGTGTCCTTTACTTTCACTCAACCTCAAAGCAAACATGCTAATCGCTAGCGAGCTAATCGCTAGCTATGGATAATCGCTAGCTGAATATTAATATTCAAAGACTGCTTTTTGTGAGGCAGGTTCTACATTTGTACATTTTCAAATTTATTACAAGCTGGAGATTTGTGTTTAGTGTCCCTGTGCTTTCAGTCAGGCTCATAGCATACATGCTAATCGCTAGCTATGGCTAATCACAAGCTGAATATGAACACAATAGGATTAATGGTATTCCTATAATGGCTATTATTAGAATAGGAAGCTACTAGTGTTTTGGACACACAGTCCAGCAAGTGCTAAAAACAATCTGCAGTTCAAGTTCTGGTTGTTTCTGTTATGGGGTAACATATTTTTTTAGATTTAAAAAATACTTTTTTTTATGTTTTTAGCCATCAGAATAGTAACATGTTTAACTATGAGGAATACATACCAGGCAAGCTCAGAGACTCCATCCTGTTAATAGTTATCACTGTGTTGTAAATAATGTAAATAAAACAATAATGGGCTCTTCTTGAATAGTATAGGTCACCATGTTATTTATCATTCTTGAAATAAAACAACTACTGGTTAATAGAATGGCTTGATTATTAAGAACCGGTAGTCGGCATTTTTTGCAGACAGGATGGTAAATAGTATTCAAATTATAGTTCTCAAAACATTTACACTATATGTTGTTAATGCTCTTCAGAATTTTAATTTAAAAGTGAGCAGTTTAACAGGTTGGAACAGCAGATTCTGACAGTGGTTCTGTTTTCCTTCATTGTCATGCTTTGCTTCTGTAAGGTGTGGAACGGTATTAATATAATAATGTTTATAAACAATCTTTTCCCCAGATTTCCTTGTCATGTGCAAATGGAGGAGGGATGCAACACACACCTTCGTGTCTGTTGTCGTGTCTTTCCCAGTCAATCAAGTGGCAAAACAATTCTCTGCTCAGGAGACTAGAGAAAGAATTGGGTACAAATTGGAGAGGATAGACTGAAGCAAATTGTGTTTTATTTATATCTTATTAAAATGAAGAGGCTATAGTTCAGCATTTCTCAACTACTGGGAAAGTTGTCAAGTGGATTGGCCATCAACTTTTGTCTTTGTCTCCGTTGCCAGCTCTTCTTGTATTTCTCTGCATGCAAGTCTTGTGGTGAACTGGTCACTCTAAATTGCCCCAGCATGAGTGTGTCTGACTACTATTTTTAAAACCTTGCTACTGTCACTACTGCCATTGATGCTGATAAATAAATGAATAAGCATACAATATTCTAGTTTTTATCCTTTTCTGTTTTTTTTTTTCCATCAGGGCGTGTAGTGATACTGCATCTCAGTGCTGGTGGTGCTCTAATTTGCAGTATAAACCAAATACAATTTATTTGGTCTATATTCTATTAGATTTCCACCCTGCTGGGTTTATACCACTGGAACAGGGCAGAGGCGTTATTAGGACATCATCTTTGGGTGTGCAAACACTGAAAAGGGTATGTAAACATGGGAGTAATTGAATTTTGAGAAGAGGGCAAAAGAAATACACAGTGATCTAACTCGGAAATGGTGCTCCTGCCAAACAGTTTTATATGACAACAGTCTTTTTCTAGCTGTTCTTCTCTAACTGTACCAACTCATTGTCTATTCAAGGGATTGAATCCAACATGAAAAAGAAGACCCAAGTATAAAATTTATGCCATTTGTTATAGATATGACTCACTTTTGAGAAAATATGAGTGAGTAAATCAAAGGGACAGAAAGGTCACTGTGTAACAGGAACGACCCAGAGGAATTGTGGTTACGAGATGCTCTGAGATTACTGCATGTAAATAGAGACTTTTTGTGTCATTGCTGCATACTAAGTGCTTACTAATCTGATCATTCGTGGTTTCTAGACTCCTGGCATCGGGTGGTATAACAATATGACATCAAAAATGTGTTTCTGACTATATTAGTGGTATAATCAGTATAGGCCTACAAGTAGCTTCTGGATATATCACATAAAGCACAGTTTTTAAAATTATAAAACAATATTAAGCTAAAACTAGTCATTATATATATACGTATATATATATATATATACACACACACATATATAATACGTATATATATAATGACTAGTTTTAGCTTAATATTGTTTTATAATTTTAAAAACTATGCGTTATGTGATATATCCAGAAGCTATATATATATGTATATATGTATGTGTGTGTGTCTACTTAACCATTCACCCCCACCTTCTATCTCTATCTAATATATATATATATATATATATATACTATATATCATATATATCTCTATAATATATATCTATATATATATACACATATACACACACATACACACACACACAAACATATATATATATATAATATATATATATATATATATATATATATATATATATATATATATATACACACACACGTGTATATATATATAAAATATGCTTTTACTTATTTCTTCACACAATTAGTTGAACGTTACTCTGGGTATCCTGTTAGTTCAGGGCTGGTGTCCTAATAAAATCCCTAATAACATCTGGTTGACTTTCTGCATCATTATGTATAAATATAGTAGTTAACCACCCATTGTCTTCACAAACAACCGTATTCTCCATATTTCTGAATGCAACGCAACATTCACTAACCTCAACTTTGATTCTCTTTGCACTGTTCTCTACAGTGGAAGTCGTTCCGTCCTCAGGGTTGGTCCTAAGAACACAAAAAGAATTTTTGTAGACCACGAACGTGGATGTATATTGGTCATAATCCCTGTCAGGTACAAAAGATCTGGTGATTTTATTCGATGCAACTAACAGTTCTAACAGCGAGAGAAAACAGAAAACCCCAGTTTAATAAAGCAAAAACTAGCACAAACGTTCATTGGTAATACCAGTAGACCAGTAGAAAGTGTCTTTAAAAAAAAGTTACATTATATTTCTAATAATAAGTGGTATTTTTGAAAATGTTATGATCTTCAATGTTTTCTTACGATAGAATCAAACTCGTCTTAGGCTGTAAAAGTGGACAAGGTTAGCATCAAAATTAAACTTTAAACAGTTAGTTATTGGAAATAATGATGATATTAGTTTCCAAAGGGGATTTTTTTCCTGTTGGTTGTTTCATCTGCCAGCACATCTATTTCTCTTACTACAATTTTTAGAACTCTTGGTTTGATGTTTTTCCTCTGAGCGGAATACACTAAATAACGGAAATAATGGTAAATACAAATTCAAAAATGTGGCTCGGGCTGTATATCATAAGCTCTGAAATGCAACACAGTCTACATTAGAAAGCAACATAGATTACCTTAAAAAAAAACTTTTTTTTGGTTTAGTTTTTTTTCCAAGAATTGCATTTAAGAACATTCTTAACAACTTTTTAGAGTTTCGCAAGTTTTCTCTTAAGAAAGCTTTCGTGAATGCGGCTCCAGAAAACATCTGTTGGTGAACCAGTAAGACCATGAGATTCACCAGTTTGCACTGGTCTTTAGTGTTTTTTATATTCATGCCTATAGAATAAGTTAAAAATCCTGATAATAACACTTGCTCCATGACCCCCCACGGAGTTTATCAGAAGCATTTAATTATCACGCTGATCCTTTTCTCGCTGTGTTTGCGATTGACTCACGGGTCCTGACCTGCTGTGTTTGAGCGTGGACGTGTAGGCGCATTCTCGCGCCACCTGCCGTGCCAGCGAGAAGAGCTCCACTCGCCTTAACAGCAGCGCGTTATCGCGTATACAGAACTGAGCCGCCGCTTCGTTGATGATCATCTGTGGGTGAGGAGAGGAAGCAGAACAATCACACTACAGAACTACAGTTTTAGTTTTAGAACTACAGTTTTAGAAATTTCTGCAAGAAAGTTCCAGAAACTTTTCTCCCAAGTCCTGTCCTAAGTGTGTGTGTGTGTGTGTGTGTGGGTGTGTTTGTTTTTACTTATAATTATGGTTATCTGTAAATATAAGTAATCAAATATATTACCAGATTTATATTATTCTCCATTTTTTCTTCTTTCTCCTTATTTTTATGCACGATATTTGGCACATAACCTGTCCCCCTGTTCTCAAGATATAAACAACACCTGAGACACCATAGCAACCATGTGACATACCATAGCAACCACCTAAAACCCACCAAGCAACACCATTGCAACCACCTGGGAAACCCTAACAACACCATAGCAGCCACCTAGTAACCACTTAGCAACACCTGGGAAACCATCTCAATACGATAGCAACCACTTAGCAACACCATAGCAACCATCTGACAACCGCTTAGTAACACCATAGCAACCATCTGACAACCGCTTAGTAACACCATAGCAACCGTCTACCAAAACTGTCGCACCTTGTTGACCATGTAGCAATAGCCTAGCAACTGGAATCCACTGGAGCTGCGCAACCATGCTGTGCTTCCTTCAGGAAATGAACTTTTCTAGTTAGCTATTGTAATTAAATTTTACTTACATAAATTTTATTTGTAAAAAACATTGCTTATCTCAATCAGGGTCACAGGGGAATCCAGTGATAATTTCAGAGTTCATTGGGCATAGGTATGTAATGGGCAGAGGCAGGGTAGTGGAGGGCCAGAGTCTAGTACAGGGTGCAATCAGGAACCAAACCAGCATCGGCATACTTTCAGAGACGCCAACTGGAATGTGGGAGGAAACCCACACAGACAAGCCATTCTTACTTCAGCTACATCCTATTGTTTGTCTTTTTTAGACGATGTTCATGAAGCTAAAGCCTGAACTCTTTCGTTAATTTCGTGTATCGTTACCTCGTGATGCGTGAGCTGCTTGCCCTCCCTCCTCTTGGAGTCGAAGCGTCCGTAGATGAGGCTGTACTTGCGGATCTCCTCCTCCTTGCTCTTGTCGCTCGGCTCCATGTTGAAGATGTGACCCACTGTCTTGGCCATCTTCTTGTTTAGCCTCAGGAGGCTCTTGACCTCGGCCGCGTCCGTGTGTGGCACCGTCCTGAACAATCGGTCCACGCTTTCCCCCACCGCCTTCACCGTGTCCAGGTCCAGCTGACCTCCGGGCCAGGGAGAGGTCGTGGAGGACGTGGAGGAAGACGTCGGAGGCGTGGCCGGACCTGTGGGCCGAGAGTGAACGAGAAGAGGCAATGGAGGGCTGGGCTGATCTTCATATGTACCCACGCTCCCGTCCAAATCGGGACTGAGCCAGTGAGGCTCCATGGGGGACAGTTTGTCCCTGAAGAGGTGATCCGGAGGAAGCGGGGACGCCTGAGAGCACGGGCTCCTCGGACTGCCGTTATCCCGGAGCGGAGTCAGACAGGCTCCCTGATCCTCCCTGTCGCAGGGCGACGACGGCTGGCCGTTGGTTAAAGACTTCCTCGAGCCCATGATGCTGTCGATTTTGAAAAGCGGGATTCCTCCCGGGTTCAGGGTGGAGGCCAGAGGTTGGTTAAAGACGGCAGGGTTGGCGGCCCAGTCACGCAGGGCCTTCTGCAGGCGGCGGACGTGCAGGGGTTTGGTGGCCATGCCAACCAGAGCCATGATCTCCAGGAATTCTTCTTCTCCAGCCTCGCACAGCTGCTGCACATCGTCGCCACCCTGCTGGATGAAGGTGTCGTAGTACATGAGCAGGTTGGCCCTCTGTAGCACGCGGTACAGCTGCAGCTCGCCCAGCGTCCGCGGCACCGACATTCTCCTGCTGCTTGCTGGATGGGAAAACAGCAATCGATCAAATCGAACGTAAATAGTCAAACAAGCAACAAAAAATCTGAAACGTTCCCTGTAAATGCCTGTCTGTCCAAACGCACACACCTTAAACCACGTCAATATCTTACAACAGCAAATCAGTTTTTGTTATATTTACTCTGACTTTTATTTCAGTGAAGACAGAATGAACCCAAGATATTAAATATTTTTCATATTACGAAACATCCACTCCTGCATTTCAGGCCTGTAACAAATGCTTCAGGGAACAATTTAGGTCTAATAATGAGATAAAAAAAAACTATATAATGATGTGATGAACCGGTGATTATAATCATGATTTGGTTCAAAGGCAGTAACCATGAAAGGCTGAGTCTTTGAGGAGTAAAGATGATCAGAGGACCTCCAGTTTATCAACAAATGTTTAAAAACAATGTTCCTCAAAGAAAGACTGGAAGGGATTTATATATTTCTCCCTCTACAGTGCATAATATCATTAAACCATTCAAGAAATCTGGAGGAATTTCAGTGCATGAACGGTAAGGGCTCAAGCCTAAACTGAAGAAGAGTGATCTGCGCTCCCTCAGACGGCACTGCATCAAGAACCATTATTCATCAATAGCTGATAGAACCACATGGACAAGGGATTCCTTTATCAAGCTCTACAATACAGAGTTACATTCACAAATACCACTTAAAACGTTACTGTGCTAAAAAGAAGCCTTATGTTATAACCATGTCCAGAAGCGGCGTCGACGTCTCTGGGCTCGGAGGCATCTGGGATGGACCATCACACAGTGGGAACGGGGATTGTGCTCAGACCCATCAGTATAACAGATCTTTTTTTTGGAAGAAATGACTTATGAGGTATAAGTCCAAAAGCCAGGTTCTGGCATGGTATGGGGTCGGGTCAGGGCCCTTGGTAAAGGTCATTTCCACTTCTGTGATGCAGCATTAATGCAGAAAAGTGCACTGAGATTTTAGAGCAACATAAGCTGCCTTCAAGCCATCATCTTTATCAGGGACGTCCATGCATTTTTCAACAAGACAAATCAGAAAAAGTGAGGACTGAAATATAAAAATCCCTTCCAGTCTTTCTTTGAGGAACATTGTTTTTAAACATTTGTTGATAAACTGGAGATCCTCTGATCATCTTTACTCCTCAAAGCCTTTTGTGGATACTGCTTTTGTACCAAATCATGACTATAATCACCTGTTTGAAATCACATCATTACTAGCTCTAAACTGTTCCTGTCCCAAATTTTTTTGGAATGTTCTGCAGGCCTGAAATGCAGGAATGGATGTTTATTACCAAATGAAATTAAGTTTACCAGACATAAAACCTGGGTTCATACTGTCTGCAGTGAAATAAAAGTTAAAGGAAATGTAAGGAACCATCCCAACTCTTTCTGATTTGGGCTTGAAACAAGCATCACACAGTAAAAAGTAAGATGATATTAAGATCTTTTGTTGCATCCTGCTGTTTCTACTGTTATAGGGACGGTTCTTTACTTCCAGGGACGCCTAATGTCTATAACAGTGACCCCCGTTGGCTCTGAGACATACTGACATCCCTTTCAGGGCACACCTACGGCGGCGCCCTGTGTTTTCTGGGACAAAATGTGGGGACAAAAAGGTATAATTAGGTTTGTAACTCCGATAAGCTGTAACGAGCCACAAACAGAGACGAAATATAAAATACAGAGTTCTAACCATTAAACCAGCCCCCTACATCTGCCCACTACACCATGGGCACTGAAACCAGGGGGTAAGAGTTAGAGGGGAAAACCATTTGTGAACCTTGAACACGTTCTGGAGTAGAACGTTATTTCGGAAAGTTTACACTGGAGTTTAGTCACGCCGTTAGTGGAGCGGAGGAAAAACACATTGCATCATCCAACCTCAGAGCAAAAGGTTTCCATTTCTGCAACAACTGCAAAGCCTGTTTTGGAAAACGGAGCTAAAATAGTGCAGGGTTTAAGCCTCTGACTTGTACAGACAAAACAGCCACTAACAGTCATTAGGGTAATTCATTTAATTAGATCCCAGAAGTTGAATCTGTTCATCTGGACATAAGGTTTTGTTGGAGAACCCCATGTCCAGATGAACAGATTCAACTTCTGGGATTTTCTTACCTGGATTATTGAGCATGCATCAAGTCATTTAATTAGACTTTAGTCGTAAAGCTGGTATGTAGTAGGGTAGCATTGTAGGTGTTTGATTTTCACTGCAATGCTTAAAGTCAACTTTCTGATCTGATCTAATGATTCATTATTGATGAGTAATATATTAATCAATTTTATTAACCATAAATAGGGGCACAGATGTGGTACAGTGGTCTAATACACTCCTTGATGTGCCTTTTGGCCAGGTCAGGCATCACACAGGGAGGCTGCAATAGTGACACATGTTCTACAGGTACAGGCACCGCCGTCCCTGAGACCCTGAGCAGGAAAAGTGCTGAGTCAGGGGTACACAAACTTTTACTGTATTAACATTTACACAGAGCTGCACTGTTGCGTTCGTAGTCAAACGTTCTGCAGGCAGGTAGGTGTGACTGCCTTTAATAAGCCGGATTAGTGTTTATTCACATAGGAAATGTCCATCAGTCTCAAATCCCATCTGCTACTTTTGGTCTAGGTCCCTTCGCAGGACTGGGTAGGGGTCGCTGGTGCAGCACCAAGGAATACTATTATTATTACTGTTGCTATTAATTTACTGCTAATACAATTATTATTATGACTATTACAGTCATTACTATTACTATTTTTAGTATTATTAGATATCAAATACATGCATTTTTTTAGGATACAGCCTAGGAAATGTATGAGCCTCAAAACCATAAACACTTGTTTTCCTTTCTTATTCTCAGCAGTTAAACCGAATATAAAAAACTTTCGAATCGATTAAGCCCGATTGACTCACTTTGAGAGTCGTTCAAAAGAACCGACTCATCGAATTTCACTTCTCAGTCCAGCAAAACCGCTGGGAATCAGGCTAAACAAAACTTCGCCTGCATTAGGGATAAAACACTACAATAAAACCAAATCATTATAGCATGTTGCTTTAGGTTGTTGTACTTACTCTTTGTGATTCCCAAAGAACCGATTCACGAGTCGGAACAGGCAAACGCTGGGATTTCCAGTGTGTATGCGGGTCCGTTTCGTTTTTCCCCCCTTTTCTTTACGTCTCGTTTCTCTTTCTCTCTTTCTTTCCGTCTTTCGGTCTCGGCGTGAAGGGAATTACCGTTAAAAGACAGCACACCCAGGCTTGGTTCCTTTGTTTACAGTACAAACCCTTTAGTGATTCATTTCGGCTCCCGAACAGAAAGCGAGTTTCCCTGGAAGATTAAATCTGCTGTTAAATCAAAATCCCTCCAGCATTTTGTATAAAGTCCAAATGGAGGGAAACAACAATTAAATAAAAGTCCCCGTCAGTGTGCTGGGCTCTGCCTGCTTGCGTTTTGCTGCCAGTATCTGCTTTGTTAATGAGACTCTTTTTTGCTGCTGGTGTGGGCGAGAGAAGTGTGGGGGCGGACTGCGGCACGCCATCTGACCGAAAAAGAGCTTTCCTCTCCCGGCTAAAGGCGCCTCCGAACCGGAGGGTGTGGACGGGATCTCGCCGCGGTGTTTTTCATGACATTATTCACTAAGCGTTAAATAAGAACGCGGAACACTTATAACAGAGGTTAATATTCAAATATAAACCGTTCACGACTCACAAGAAAGGACTTATCAGGGAAATGGTGTTTATTTACTATTAATTAGCCATTAACCGAAGAGCTAGGATCAGAGCTGCAGGCGTTACCATGGCGAAGAACGCCTCTGTGGGCGGGGCTAACGCGATCTCTCCGTAGGCGAAGATTCCACGTGTGACGCACATTCGATTGGTGGGATTCCCCCATGACGTCAATCTGATGCAGTCACATTTCACTGTTTTCATCAATCTACGTCACAGGATAATGTAATATCCCGCTATCGCATCCATTCAGAAGAGATCATTTCTATAAAACCCGAGGATTTATCAGTTCCGTCAGCACACACACAAAATCATCCAGTCTTCTTTAGATGGTAAAACCAGTTCTAAAAAATAAACACACAGTTTATTGCAGGTTCTCCCATAGAGAAAATGTAAAATGTTCCTCAAGGCTTATTTAGCTGCTCTCATGAACATATTTAGCAATACATATTTAAGTCAAGTCTTTATCTTATAATAAAATCTTATTATTTGTTTTTTATTATTGTATCTAGTGTATTTGTTTTTATTTTCTTTATTTTGTTTGTTTGTATTTATTTAAATTTAATTTCTTTACTTTAATGTTTATTTTATTGTATTTATTTTTCTTTTAATTTACTTATTTTTATTTTATTTTATTTTCCTCTCCTGCGGCCCTGACATGGATTAAAGGAATAATAATTTAAAAAACCATAATAATAATAATAATAATAATAATAATAATAATAATAATAATAATAATGAGGGAGAGGAAGAGAAGTATATTTAGAAGGATTAGGGTGCCACAACTGCTAGAAAAGCATAATAAGACTGAAGAACTGAAATAATTAGAGCTGTTAAATTGACCACGTTAACATTTCATTAATGCAGAAACATTTTTAATAGTGTTAATCACATTTTTTTTTGCTGCTAAACAAGGACCCTTCCCACATTCCTTTGCTTTAGACTCTGCAGACACAATTATTACTCACACATATCACATAATTCTTAGGTCTATGGTTTGTGCACAATTGCACTTTAACCCTCTGGAAAGTATATTTACATATTTAATTTAATATTTAATATATGCTAACTTTCATTTATATTTGCTGCTAGCTACATACACTGTGTATATGTGCTTCAGTACTTTAGTACAGGACTCAATCTACAAAATATATACATCATGTCTATTTGTAATATTCAGCATATCTCTCTATATAGTGTTTTAGTCTATATAGTTTTTTTAAATTTACCTTCTATGTCTAGATTTGAATGAATTCTAGGTTGACACCTGCACCAAGATAAATTCCTTGTACCTTTTGTACTTCGCGAATAAATGATCCTGATTCTGATTGTTCATATGAGGTGCCTGTTCTTATGGTATCCATCTCTTAATCACATTCTACATACCACATATTAACGTAGAGGGAAAATAATTGTAAACAAATTCAGATGCTCCCTTATACGGCTTTGGTCATTACTGTGCAACATTTACAACATTAATTACCGCTTTTCTCCAACAGGCGTCATTAATTACTCCACATCACCAGGAGGCGCTGAAGAGCAGTAGCGCACTTTGTAGTGTATAGGAAATAGGGAGTAGTGTGTAGGGAGTAGGGAGCTATGTAGGTTTGGGACGGTTACAGTACGGAGGAAGTAGTTCTGCTGCCGTGGAAGTGAAAAGCAAAAAAAAAGAGAAACAACAAGGACAGCGGCGGCGGCGGAGGGTTCGTTACTGAATAAAAATGACTTTTTGTAACCGGGAGAGGATTTAAAAGAAGAATTTGTACCGTGTTCTATAACTGGGGATGCTTAAAGCCGCGTTAAAGCGTAAGTGTTTAGTGAAATCGCTCAGCACGAGACGCTGTGTTTGTGCTAACATGAGCAGATCTGTCAGCTTTTACCTGCTTAATTTATTAATTAACTGCATTTATATAACGTTAACAGGCCTGATTCTAAAGTATATGTACGGATTAAACATAATACCAATGATGACAATGTAATAAAAGTAAACGATTAACAGATGAACAGCTTGGGAAATGGGAACTGGAGCGTGCAGCGTGTGTTTGAGTAAAGACCGGACGATTTATCGATATCATCATGGTACGATACGATAATAAATGATGCTGCTGTTTATTAACATATTGGTACACTTTAAAAATTTAGGCAGGTATGAACATATGTTTTAGATACTGCTGTAAATAACTATGACATGATGATAATATACTGATATCGGGATGTATTACTGTTTCGATACACTAGAGTACATCGTATAGGGAAAGAAAATGTATGTGTATATAATTAAAATTAGCTTTAATTAAAATTAACTATTTCCTTGCAGTAAGTGAATAAATGATGTTTACATTAATTGCTAATATTTTTAGTTTTTAGGCCAGATAGAGGTAAGAAAGAAAGAAATATTTGTAATATGTAAAAGAAGATATATATTTAATATTTCTAATTAATTGCTATTATCTTTTAGGACTTTTATAGTCAATAGAACGAAGAAAACAATTCTAGAAATTATTTGATATAAATGTATATAAACAATGTTATTACTTTATTTTTTTTCTTTTTCAGAAAGAACAAAAGGAATAAATATTTCTCAGATTATAAATAGAACAGATCCAGGAAATTAGAAAATGTAATAATGTATTTAATAATGAATTATTGCTATATCAGGGCTTTTTAGTTCAGATATGTTATATATTATGTAAACCTTAATTATATATATAAAATTGTGTTTATTATTTATGATAAATTGTCTTTTTTGCCAAATAAAATACAAATATTTTTTAAAATAAAAAAGGTTTAAAAAGTACATCTAAAAGTAGAATTTTAGCCAGTAAATAGTTTTCAATTATAAGATCTCTGACCTGTTTCACTGTTTTATCAGCAAGAACAAATAAACAAAATTAAATAATTAATATTTAATTGAGTATTAAATGTCATGAGCCGTGCAGCATGGTTATGTTTGAGTTTAATCTCTCTCTGGTTTTACTGGTGTTTATTGGTTTGTACTGGTATGATTCGTCTATTCTCAGGTTCCATGGCTGAGATTTTTTCAGATTGGCCCCTCAGAGGGCGCGTGGTGGTGCCCAGTGTGAGCGAGGTGACTCTCCTTGGCCCCGTCGCCATGTGAGTGTGATGCTTGGGGTCACGACCTGATGCCTAATCATCCTTGTGCAGATTGTGATGAAGCCTGAGCCTCCGCCCTGAACCTTTATCAGACGGGGAGTGAACTTTATAATCATGGCTGATCCCGCTGAGATCAGGACCGGGGTCCGGTCCGACGGTGGATCGGAGATGGATGAGGCCGGGGACGGCTCGCTGGATGTAGAAGGTGGGGTCGGGGAATTTCGGGAGGGCTTAACGGAGGGTTCGAACCCTGAGTCGTACAGCGCGGAGGAGAAGGTGGACGAGGGCAGGTACGCCAGTGTGAACGGCACCGCCGACGGGGTGGAGGATGCCGGGAACGGCGAAGAAATCGAGGACTATAGAAACAGCGACCCGAGGTCAGGGGAGCCTGGGTCCCGGATTTCTGGATCAGGGAAGAAGGGCAAGTCGAGAAAGACTGGATTGGGCGATCCGTTATGGGCATCGCCGCCCCCTCTGTCCTCCGGAGCTCCGAGGCACAAGCAGGTCCGGCGGCGGAACCACCACCATCACAGCCAGGGTCGCCTCAGGAGGCGGACGGGCTTCCAGCTCGTCACGGCGCTGCGAGACTTCCTGTCCGACTCGGTCAGCCCGTGGACCCTATGCTGCGTCCGCATGGTGGTGGACCTGATCGTGTCCCTGACCCACCGCTGTGGGCTGGTCGTCGAATCCGCCGCTGTTGCCCTTTACGACCTGGGCTCGCTCCTGTTCCGTAAGGTCTCGGACGTGCCCGGGATGAGGCAGGACATGAAGCGGGTCGCGGACCGGACCCGGAGCGCCGCTGGCGCGTTTGCGTTGTGGGTCGACAGAACTACGAGCACACTCCGGCGAGCCGCCCTTTCAGGTTTGGGCCTGTTGGCCGGGGTGGTGCTCTTGGGCGCCGGGGTGTGCAGGAAGGTCCTGGAGAGGCTGAGTGGAGACCGAGGACAGAGGTGGCTGCTCAGGATTCAGAACTGCTGGGTCACGAAGAAAGGGGCAGCTGTTATCGGAAGGATTAGGGCGTGGCTGTGGAAACGCCGCTCTGCTGAGGAGAGTCCGGAGTCTCCGTCCAGGACGGCCAGGAGTCAGCCTGGGCAGGAGTTAGAGAGACTGCTGGCACTGGCACAGGTACGAACCGAAATAACGTACAGTCAACGTATCTGTAATAAAATAACCCGAAGACAGTGATGCCGCTGTTTTGTTCAGGGGTTATGGTCGTGTTGATTTTTAACAAGATTTCGAGTCACTTAAGTTCCGAGAGTACAGTAAGTCCCCTAGATATGGACATTTGTAAGAGATGCGTTAAAAATGACTTAAGAAAGTGGAAAATTTAAATCTGGCTGAGCTTCACGTTGCGTGTCAGTGCGGTACGTTAGTTGGCTTGACGGAGGCGAGCAGAACGTTGGTGTTTACTCTCAGTCTCAGTCATATTTAGGCTTGATCAAGAACTGTCCTGCTCGGGCAGAAAGCGGGAGACGAACATTAGAAGCCGGTACAGAGCTTTGTTTAGAAACTGAAAAACAAGACAATAACGAAACTAAGAGCTGGGTATGGAGTCCACAAACGGTCCAAAAAAAGAGGACAGGAACGGCGTGATACTCTCACCAGGAAGAGGGAAACCGAAACCATACCAGCGCGAAACGTTAAAAGGATAACGAATAATGACTAAATAATGCCGATACTTTTGCATTTTTCCTCTTCAGTGTTTCTCTTCATTATTGCCTTGTACGCTTTTTTATCTTTTATTCTACTCTTCATAATATCATAATTTCCTCAAATGTTTTTTCTAAAGTCTACCTGTTCATTTATATTAACAATTATATTTTTAAATGTTCTCTCCCCATGTATTTAGTTTCTGTTTTTTTAAACTTTATTACTGCAAACCTAGTAATTAGATATCTTTTTTTAGACACTTCTTATTTATATCATTTAAGCCGTATCCCTTTTTTGAGTCTTGGTCCTAACGGGATTCCTTCCTTATGATGTTTAGGGATTTTCTTTGCCACTGTCACCCCAGGCTCCGTTGTAAAAAGCGCTACAGAAATAAAGCTTGTTTTGACGTTTCATCTTTTTATATAAAACACTGAACACTGAGTCTGGAGAGTTATTAATAAGTCCGGTTCCTGCGGCGGGTAACGGCTTGCGTGTAGCGAATCAGCCACACGGGTCCGTTGATACCTTTGCGTGAGGCCTCGTGGTTATAGGAAGGATCGCAGTGAAGCATTGGACTGGTGTTAGATGCTTTAGCGTACGATGTCTCTGCCTCGTTTTTGCTCTAGGTCCCTGAAGACGAGCTGGACCCGTTTAACGTCCTGGGTGTGACCACTCATGCTACCGACTCGGAGCTGAAGCGGGCCTATAGACAGCTGGCTGTACAGGTGCACCTCCTTTGTGTTTTGATCCTGCACGAGTCGAGTAATCGCTTCGTCAAGCAAAGAAAAGTAAAGTACCTTTCTGTGCCATAGGTCCACCCGGATAAGAACAAGCACCCGCGAGCCGGCGAGGCGTTTAAGGTCCTGCGAGCGGCCTGGGACATCGTGAGTAACCCCGAGACCAGGCGCGAGTATGAGCTGTGAGTGCGCTGATTAAAATAACTAACCGCTTCCTCTCAGACAGCAGAGCCTGCTATTAGCGCTCTGTCATAACTCTGTAGAGCCCGGCATGATATGTGTGTGTGTGTGTGTGTGTGTGTGTGTTTGTTTTCCTCTGGCGGAGCAGGAAGCGGATGGCAGCCTCCGAGCTCTCCAAGTCGATGAACGAGTTCCTGACCAAACTGCAGGACGATCTGAAGGAGGCCATGAACACCATGATGTGCACCAAGTGTGAGGGCAAGCACAAGTACGCCCTCCTTTTGTTTAACGCTTTCTTTCATCGGCAGTTCTTTTAAAATATGGCTTCGCTTAGCTCCTGCTCTGCCTCAAAGACATAGCTTTTCTGTTACTGAGCATATTGAGTATAAAGGCAAACAAATAGACAGCGAATAAAACAACGCCCCTAATTTACAGGCGTCCTCCGAATTGTCTAGGGGGTGAAGCCCAGACACACGTAGCAGGATCCAGGGAGGTCATCTGCAGAGTTTTTAACACTCAATATCGATCAAGAAACAGGACGATGCGTCGCCTGTCTTGATATTTTTTTTCCCTAATGCAGTTCCATTTTTGAACACCAGATGGCGGAGACGCGTTCTCAGTGAGAACCTAGATTTTGTTTTGTTTATTTAATTGAAGGAGACCTATAGTGTCTTTTTCTTTAAATTATGATATAAAATTATAATAAACAGTTATATTAAATATTTTTATACAAGAAAAGTACACATTATTTGTTATGAACTGCTATTTTTTATATATATATATACACACACATACACACACACACGTATATACTTTTCTAATGATTCTAATGTTTATTTTCGTCTGGTTTTATTCCTCCGCGTTGTTCTGCAGGAGGTTCGAAATGGACCGTGAGCCTCACGAAGCTCGGTTCTGTGCTGAGTGTAACAAACGTCATGGCGCCGAGGAAGGGGACCTATGGGCCGAGTCCAGCATGCTCGGCCTCAAGATCACCTACTTCGCCTTCATGGACGGAAAGGTCTACGACATCACGGGTACGAGGACTATATATAAGCCAATTTCCAGACTGGATTTACACTATATGGACAAAAGTATTTGGACACACCTCTTCAGTATAAAACCCAGCACCTACTCCAGGCCCTTCAGTCTCACCTTAGTGAACATTAGTGAAAGATGCCATAAAGGCTCCTGCAGGTGGAATGTGGAGCTGGCCCAATACTTTTGTCCCTATAGTGTTAGTCTATGAAATATCACTTTTTTGAGTTCGCTTTACACTAGATTGTGCCGATTCGTGTTTGTACAGAGTGGGCGGGTTGCCAGAGAATAGGAATATCCCCCGACACGCACCGCGTTCCCTATCACATTTCCTTCGGTTCGAAAAGCAACAGCGGCACGAACCGCCACAGGTGACAAAGATTCTGTTATGAAAAAGTTCTGATGAGTGCTTAATTCATTTTATTTTTTGTGCATTATCCTCTGAGGCTTCAGGGGCTGATTGTATTTCGTTTGCTCTCCATCTCAGGTCGCCCTCAGGCCATCCTCCTGCTCCGGGCTCGCCCACGGACCTGCACGATTTCTTCAGCCGCATTTTCCAGGGGGCTCCGGGTGCCGACGCCCCCTCCAACGGGGGCTTTTTCCCACCCGGACCGGCCCCTCACCACCCTGGGAGTGCAGGGCCGGGACCCCCTCCTCAGCCTGGCTTTTTCAGCCAGCGGTGCGAGCCCGGGGAGAGCTGGAGCGACGGAGGGAAGAATCCGCGCCGGAGGAAGAAAGCACGCAAACCGTTCCAGCGCTGAGAGGGGCCGGACGTCCTGCCATGACACGGAGGGGATGCGCCACCGCCGCCTGCTTGGGCCACTAATGCAGGTCCGGCTGCTGAGAGGACCTGGACAGGAGGACGCTTGTGTTTGTGCTCAGCCGGACCGGGTTCGAGTTCCTGTCGCTGCCATTTTCACGTCACGCGTAGTTCCTCCGCCGCACGGCTTTTTCTGTTTTTTTCCCCGATGAAGTTTGCGTTCTTGAATCAGTATTTTTATGATTCTTCTCATCTTACGATCGACCTCAGGGATGATCAGACGGCTAGAACGGCTGTGCGTAACCGCCACGCGGTCGCCACGGCGATCGTCCATCGTTCGGCTCTGCTCATACTTGAATTAAGGACTCGATTATTTCAGTTTTAAATTTTTTTGTTTTAATTTTTTGGCTTTATTTCGAATTTGAAGTCGATGTTAGACGTCCTAAATCCTTTCAGCCCCAGTGAGCTCAGCGTCGGGCCGGTCTGGCCCCGATGGAGCCAGGTGAAAATTTCGTAGAATATTATTTACATAACGTAACGTTGGTGTGGAAAACACCTAAAATATTAGATCGTGTTTCCAGATACGGCATTACAGGTTTATTTGAGGTGTTTTATTTTGAGGTGCCACATCCCACCACCTGTGTGACACGGCTCCGAGTCCCGGCGGTGCCTTCTGATCGGCTCAGGTGTCAAAATCAGGACAACCTGAGGTTAAAATGTAAAAAGAAAACCTTATTTCATGATGTGGTTTTTCTTAAAATGGGACCTATAGTGTATATCACATGGCACCAACAAACGGAAAGGACTTTTATTTTGGTATGTTTTTTTAAGGAAGGCCAAAAGAAATGTTTGTTTATTATAACAATTACAGAAAAAGCCTCTTCTAATACGTCGCCAGGTTCGGGTTTCCGCCGGTGCCTTCAGTAGTGTCTGAGAGAGGGGAGGATCATCCCCCAGCCCTAGAACAACAGTGCCCCGTCCGGGTTCTGATGACGGTGTGAAAAAATATAATAGTGAACATGGAGTGAAATATTAGATGATATTGCTTTATAATGAATTCTAAAAACAAAAATACGTTTGTGCAATACAAACACTATGAATGTCATTTTATAAACCTTTTTAACCGCGGTAAATAAATACGTTTGATGTATAAAAATCCTTAGCTGCACCACCTGCCGTGTCGGAGTGATGGTGAAATTTCTTAACAATACATAATTTATAAAGTGCAGCAGAACATTGTTTACGGAAGGCAGTTCGAATTCATTTTATTACATTTTAAACACTTTGTGTACAAACTATTATGAAATCACCAGAAAAACAGCACCTGTGGTACCTCCGTTCTCAACGCATTTTAACTGGAAAAATGTCTCGGTTCCCCTCAGTTGCTTGGTACTCTGCACTCGCTTAAACTTGTACGAGTCGAGCCGCATGACTCGTTTCAGCCGTAACTCGATTCACGATTCAGTACACAGTGATTCAGATTCACAGGAGCTCTCGTTTGGTCCAGATCGATGTTTATGCTTTGTCCATATTCCCCTCTTCTGAGGAAGGAAAGCTGTAAAACATGCCTGTTTTCCCCAGAGGCACCACTGGTCTTCAAGTACAACATTTTTAAATTATTGTTGAAGCTAAATACTCAGTGTACATGGAAATATATTTTACTCCTGATGAGAAAGAGGTTCAGGAATAAATCAGAAATCGGGAACACATTCCCAAATGGCAGGAGGACGCAGTAAACTTAAAAGTAGCTAAAGCGCGATTTGGTTTAAATACGACGTCCTTCTCACCAGTTTAATACCGAATTGTTAAATAAAGCAAATCTCTAATATATACAGCGTTATCAGTCCTCTGCTGTGCAGACAAACGTTTTGGACAGACGTCACATTTCTAGCTGTTGGTATTAAATATAAAAGTTACACAACTTTACACAACTTTTCCACGACTCTGAGCTCGCTGGGAGCAACAAAATTGAAAGGAAGCACTTTTTAAAATTCAGAAGAGCTTACGTTAAACATACACGTTTGCACTTTTCCATCGTTCGTGGTTCTCTCATCTTTATGGCTACAGATCTTTATAAATCAGTGGTGTTAATCACGCGCCGACTCGGCTTCAATACTGTGATGCGTTTCGGAGAAACGTCCGGGTTCATATCGAGACAGATTAGCCTTATGAGACGACGCTGTCCTTCTGTTTACGCTGTTTTTACCTCGCCGTCTGTCACACTGTCACAGCTGTAACGTGGGGTATCGCTGGAGATCAGGCACGTGCCGATAATCGGCCGTACGGCCCAGTACGGGAGCCAAGATTTGAACCTCCAACCTTCTGATTAGTACTCTTTTGCTGGCATGTTTACGGCATTTAGCAGATGCTCTTCCCCCACACTTTAACCCTGATGTTTTTTTTTAAAGCCTATCCCGGAGAACACGGAGTGCAAGCCCAGTCCTTGGATCAAACCCGGGTCCTGAGGATCTGCTGGCTCTTCTGTCTGAGCCACTTATCCAAGGGAAACTGCAGTTAAGCTTCACAGTCGGGGGTTTAGAGTTTGGTGAGAGCCAGGATCTAAACCCACAGCCATCCGAGTAGCCTTATCTACTAAACCCAGACTTCCTTACCAGCAGGATTCGAACCCTTACCCATAGGACGTTAGCAGTTACACGCTATTTATTTTGGAGAACGCAACGTTCTGTTCCATAAAGTGGTGCCCATACAGTTGGCACAGGCCTGATCTCGAGCTCGTCCAGAGCAGACCGTGAGATCTCCGGACTCTTTGTACAGGAGAATCGATGAGATTTATCAAACCAGACTTTATATTTGCTCGGGTATTCCGGTATCCAGTTCTAGGATCATTTTCTTTTTAACTTTATAATCGCAGACAGAGCGCTTAAAAACAGCTTTACGTGTTCGTTTGTATTCGTAGGGTTCATCAGAGGCGCATCCGGACGATCGTTCCCGTAGGATAAGCGAAATTAAACCCGTTATGCAAAAAGATTTCTACCACGATTACAACTCTGACAATCACTATAACGGTGCGGGGGTCTTCTGCAAAGCGTCGCTCGAACCTTCATTCGCCAGGTTCCTATAAATGGTTGGCTGCTGCTTCTGTTTGTTTTGGGGTTTTTTTTTTTTGTTTTTTTTTTTCATATTAAAGTTGATTTCTGTAAACTGAACATCTGTTGTGGTGGGGATTATTTTCTAGTCTCTTCCCTCTTCAGAGCTTCTGTACTAGTTTTTGGTGATTACAGGACTGCAGGATTCACTTCCGTTTAGAGCTTTGAGCACATCTTTAACTTGTTTGTGGCTGAGCAGTTGTTGCTCCTAGATGGCTGAACTTCACAATAACAGTACAAATGGATGCTGTGATGACAGAAATAAGACAAACTGTTTAGCAATGGGTGGGGCTGAAATATTTAAACATTTGTCACAGCCAGTCATTTTTTGCTCAATTTTCTACTTCAAGTTCTTTCTTTACTATTTATTTCATTGTTACTGATGGTTTAAATTGGCACCGAATAAGAACTGGACGGAGTCGATTCCAAAAATGTTGATATCGATTCAGATTCTAAATCGGGTTGCAATGGAAGGAGTCGACTCATACTAAAGAGTCGATTTAACTAGCTTATGTTGCTTTAACTCTTCGTTCTTAGCTGAATTATTCTACAGCATTTTATACGTTTTTAATGTCAGTTCTATAAAAAATAGTTGTACGTTATGAACTTAACCTTATCCTGAGGTTACAATCCTGGAAAACGACAATTTAAACAGCAATGAAACGTTCATTTGAAAAGCTAACGCTTGCCGAACCTAGCTTTCACACCACGAAGACTTCAGGTGAGTTTTTATTATTATTATTATTACATGAAATAGCATTGACTTATTATTATTATTATTAGTAGTAGTAGTAGTAGTACTATTACATGAATGGATTATTATAAATGTGGCCTCAGTGTTAGATTCGCTTTTTGTTTTCTGTCGGTTATGCTACGAAGTAAAGCCGTTTGTATGTACGGAGAAATTTCCAATCATAACGGTCATAACGAACTTTTTCAATTTGATTCATTCGGAGTCCTTTATTGGCACGACGAATACAGCTGTGTTTTTGAATGTGTGGTGATAAAAATGAACTCAAGTAAATAATAATAATACACTCAAATAAATATAAATGATCAATTTGCAAATAAACCGTATCAAATTAGCTTTGTGGGAGTTAATCGACTCTCGATTCACAATGCATTAAGTAGGAGAGTCGGCTCTTTTTTAAATCAGAATGGCAGAGTCAACTCCAGCCATCACTAGGGAGCAACGCCAGTTTTGTCATTTTAGACTTTTTTGTTGTTTTAATCACATTTATAGTTTCTAAACAACACATTTTGTTTATGCAGTCTATAAACGTTGTATTATAACATTTTGTGACCGGTAAGTTCATTTTTAACGGTGAACGAAACACGTAACATGAAAAATACAATTAAATACTGCGTCAAATGTATGTAAAGCTCCAAGTACAAGTGAAGTACAAGTGAAAGAAGCAAAGTGGTGGGTAAAACGGTCATTGTAAACGAAATGAGCGTTTTACCTTAACCATTTTCGTAGGTGTTGAGGAGGGATTCTCGGTGGCAGATGCTATTCATGGCGCCCGTACCTCCCCTCATACGCAGGGCCAGTGGCGCAATGGATAACGCGTCTGACTACGGATCAGAAGATTCTAGGTTCGACTCCTGGCTGGCTCGGAAATCTTTTCCTCTCTTTTATTTGATCTAACTGCGAAAACTCAAAACTTTACTTTCCCACACTATCCCGGAATCCTCCAAGCGTTCCCTGTTCAGTTTAATATGATCAGTTTAATTTCTGGATATTTTCAGTCATCTACTGACCTCTTTTGGCGTCTCTGTATCATTACACCCTTGACAAGTTCATTTGAACTAATAATCCATCGAAGTAGGGCCAACACTATAAAGGAATAAGTAATCACCACGGGTTATTATTCTTTCCTTTGAGCCATAATGTAGTAAAACAACACCACACGTCTTTAATTCCACTTTATTTGACTTGAATATTGATCATTAGGGTGCACTGCATTTCTCACTGCACTTTCTTTCACGCCATGCACTGAAGACACGTCCGAATCTGTATTTCTCATCTTGTTCTGTCCCTATATTTGTCTGCCAGTCCTGTTCCACCACTTGTTTTTGGTTGCACACGGTGCAAAGTGAGTACACGACCTGAAAATCCTCATGTCAGCCTTTAATCCGCTTATAATCGCTCCAGGAAAGAGGCGGTCAAACCCGTCTGTAGCCGAGTGAAACTACTTTGCAGGTGTAAAACAGACAGAGGTGCAGCTTTCATAATTTCGGCATACTTGCATTGGAAAATACGTGTGACCTGGGTTGCAGGTTTTTGGGGGTTGTTTCTGAAGTGTAGGTGCTTATTTGGTAGGGGTCTCTATGGACTCTTTATGGACATCTAATAATGTCGTAGCATTCTTTGAACACCAGAGGGCGCGATCATACGCATGTCTTCCTTCATATTTTCTCCAATGGAAACTGAAGGGATGTGGGATGTTTAAAGATATGTCTATAGCACCTTTCACACACAATTGATACAAAAAGGTTTTTGACAAACTGTATAATTTTTAATTTAAGACAGCACTTACTTATTTTCATTTCTAGTTATGAAATTCTGTAGACTAGTGTTTTAGTTTAAAAACCTGTATAAGAAATGTGTTGATTTGCATTGTTTAGACATCAGAAATAAAAAAGGAACATCTTTTATTGAATGTAAAATCAACAATCGCGAATCGAATCGTGAGCAGAGAGTATTGTTACACCCCTATTATTTGGGTTTGCTCCCTGATCCTGTCTTTATTCCTGCAAGTTCATTTTGTTCAACCTGTAAAATTGAAATATTTTATTATTATTTTATTAACTGATGAAGTGGTCACTCTCTCACAACGTAGTAAGTTGCTTGTTTTGGGCTTATTTCTCTTGTGGGATCTGGCAACCCTGATCCCATTAGCTCCAGTTTGTTCTAGAGACTGTTGTAACTCGGTTGATGTGTTTACAGACTTTTTTGTCTAAGTTTGTGTTTGTGTGGATGCTTTTCCTCTACTTATTTGTACCAAGCTGTAAATGATGTTTGTAAGTTCATGCTCCTGTCCTATTGTAAGTAGTACTGCTTTGTTTGTGTATTCTCTCTAACCTAGAACTATAGAAACTGGTTCACATTCACTCGTTGAGTCTCTGGTTCATCTGGCTGAATTATGTGTCGATCCTAATGTCTATCAATGCGTTTTTGTCTTTTTTCTTCCGACAAACAAGTATCAGCCTTTTCATGCCGTTGATCGCTCATCAGTTCATCTTATTTTCAGCAGCATGTCTGACGCATTTATGTATAGTAGCATGCAGTTTTCTTGTGTAAATACCTTTTATATTTACATTACATAACGTGGACACTAAACGCGGACATTAAACAGCGCGGCTCTTAATCCAAAGATATTTGCAAACATCAGTCACACGTTCAGAATGCTGCTTCATAAACATACCAATCAACCAAAATATTAAAACCACACAAAGACCTGGGTTTGTTTATTTATGAAGGGGTTTTAATGGCATGGTTAACCTTTGTTTCTTTCACATTTAAATAAAGTCCTTCAGTTTTACGTGTATAAGGAAGTCCATTATGTTGTGGCTTTGTCTTTACTGAATATGTCTGTCACGGTTTGAGATAATGATAGCGGTTTCCTTTCTTTTTTTTGGTAATTCAGTGCATTCAGTCAGGATTAGTTTTATTGTTATAGGTACTTGGCATGTCAAACAGTGCTTCTCCTTTTATTAACTGGGCATGAGTTAGTTTGGAGTGTACCTAACAGCACCTCATGTAAACCACTTCTTCTCTTCTTTTGAGGTTCATTTTTGGGTGGGCTTTTACTTTAGGACATATGTCGTGCAGCTTATTCTTTATTTGTGTCCCATTCTTGCTGGTAAAACTTCTAGCAATCAAAGGAATAAATAAAAGGGAAAGGAATTATTTTTAGGTTAAGCATATTACTCATATTAAACGTGAAGAAAAAAGCTTAACCTAAAATGATCCCTTTGCTTTTGGATCACAAGTTCTTCATTTCAGCAGAAGAGATTACTTATGGTCAGTAGGGACTGAGAGAAGTTTGGTTTTCATAGGTCATTGTTTTAGTACGTTTTGTTCACGTTAAGCGTTGTAGACTCTCCCTCTCTCTAATGCAGCATTTGAGCTAGGAGAGTGCAGTCGGTCGAGCCCGGTACCCTGCTGAAGCTCAGTGTCAGGCTTTAATGTTTTAGGTCCTTTATAACAGAACAACTACGTGACACAGGTCCTGCACATGGGTGCCCCCTTAATTTAATACAGGCGAATTTTCGCACTAATCATGGCCGAGTATTTGAAGCATGAAATACATGGATTTGTTTAACAGGTACCAGGTTGTTGGAGGTTTTTCGGCTTGTTAGCTAAATTATACCAGCAGATCATGTTCCAGTATTAATGTAAATGATTATAAGTCTTAGAAGTAATCAATTATTGGCACATGCATAATGCTATAAAGACTACAAAATGCTAAATACATCCTAAGTTTATTGCAGAACGAGGGCGGAGTTACGTTATATCAGCCAATCATACGAGATATCGACGGGGCACCACTGGATTTAATTACACAGTTCAGCTCATGATAATTACCTCATGATTGGGTCAGTGTGCTCTAAAACCCGCCCGCCCCAAAAATAAAAGTCCCAGCAAGATAATCTAACAGCATTCTTAAAGTTTCTCAGATTTTTCCATCAAGTGCATCGACCACCCGGCCGAGAACCGCCGAGTCCAGATACGCCACCAGCCCGCCCTGGTTCGCCCACTTTTCCACCCCCTGGCTCCCAGCACGGGGCTTATTGTAGGTCAGTTCCGTCCTGAGCTCTCTGCTCCCGCTCCTGGCGGAAGAAAGGCACTGGCCGAGGTCGGCGATGCCCCCTCCGAGGGCGCGGAGCAGGGCGTGAGGGGCGCACGAGTCCCACTTGTAGGTGCTTCCCTCCGACAGCACGTACACGTCCACCAGGCCCTGGATCACGCACAGGATCTTATACCCCGCCCCCGAGGCGTAGCTCAGGCGTCCGTCGCAGAGTGGCTCCAGAGCGTCCTTGACCTCCCGTCTCTCGCTGGAGCTCAGCACCACTGACAGAGAGCCGGGCTTCTTCCCGTCAGGCCTCTGACGGGGGGCGGAGGAACAAACGTTGACCCCGCCGTGAGACACTCCCCACATGTACTGACCCGTCCATCTACAGCAAAACAAGAAATAAAGAGTGAGCAGATGTTTTATGATTCATTGTTGCGTTACTGGTGTCGTTCAGCTGCAGAAAGTCTATGCGGTCCCAAACTGTATAGAAATGTACTAGAGGCAGAGAGGCTCACGGGTGTACAAAAGCTAAACAGAACCAATCAAATCCAACCAATCAAGAGTGGGCTGGGACCGGATTCACAAAAGTGTCGTAAGAAAGAAAATCTTGTTAAATGTGTGCTTTTGTTATTGTTATTCCTCAAATAAATTCTTAAGCTTTATCTTATTTCATCAGAACTCTTTTCTCGTGAAAACGTTCAGTTCTTAATTTTCTTAACCTTACGAAAGCCTCACACTTGTCTCAGGTTGGAAGAGTGAACAAGGTAAGCATCAAATTTTTCAACTTTAAACAGATTTTTGGAAATAAGGCCAATGTATTTCCAATTCAAAAGTTTAAAAGCCTTTCGAGTGAAGGTCAGGCTTAAAGCACAAACACTGTCTACATAAGGAACGTAAATGCAATTTTAGATGGAAGTTCAATGTTTTTCCTCTGAACGGATTAAACTTAAAGCAAATTTGTGTAAGTACAAATTCAAAATGTTTCTCATACTGAATATCGTAAGCTGTAAAATGCAAGATGGCCTACATATAAAAAAAGTAAGCTTTTCTTAAGATAATATTTGTGAAATTCATCATTCATTTTTTTAGAACTGCATTGAAGAACATTCTTATGAAATTCATAGCATTTTTTCTTAAGAAAGCTTTCCTGAAACCAGTCCCAGGTCCTTAGAATTTGCACCTTTGCTAAAACCATAATACACAGGAAATTGAGGCTGTAAAAATGAATCATCAGTTCTACAGAACTGCTCAGGCTCTCATGGACAAGACGGCAAAAGTTAGCCAAACACGCAAAGAAAATTTTTCTTCAAACCTGTTCAGCCTGTCACAGACATTTCATTAAGACATCAGGGTGCTGTGATAACTTGTAGAAAAAGCATGTTCTGGATTTTTATTAGTAGAGAAATTCGTTTGGTTCCAGCGTTCAGCTGCAAATTAAAACCGTGGATCGTTACCCTTTCCCCGTCGAGTCTTTCCGGCTAAATGGCTGATTTATGACGCCCATCACAGGCTCTCCTGTGGAACGCAGGTACACCCCGATCAGAACGAGCGCACATGGAAGTCCCGACGAGCAAATCTTGTGCTCCGACACCTCCTCTTCCTTTCCTTCTATGTACTGACTCGTACCGTCTGCCGAAACACCAGAACAAACCGAAGGTGAAATACAAATTCCCCTGTACCCTGTCAGACCCCGAACTCCTAAAGCAGCCCCCGGATTACCGATGGGGTCGATCCAGATGGCCAGGTCGTCAGGTTTCAGAGGGAGCTGCAGGTTTTCCACCCGCTCGTCTCGGAGCTGCAGGTCCTGATGGATGGCTTTGCTAAGGAGAGATGCCGCCGTCCGGTCTCCATCCAGTACTTTAGCCAGCAGAGCCGCCGTGTCCTCTTCTTTCGGACACACCGTCACCGTCACGCTCTCTCCTTTAAGAAAGACGGACAAATAAGCATCAAAAACAGATCCAGGACATCACGGTACGATACACATCACGATACATTGTGATACTATGCATACTGGGATATATCGTCATATTAAACATATAAAAACAGCTAAAATACAAGTTACAGTGTACGATCCGAGTCGTCTTAATCCATTAAATCATATTGGTAATTCAGCTGATAAACTGAGTCAAAACACCATACTGCGCCATCTACAGGAACAAAGATTGTAGTTTAAACCCATTAAAAATGTGTTTAAAAAATATCAATATTTTGAGCTGAAAATCGATGTAGTATATCACAAAAAGAAATATCACGATATATTGCTGTATCGATTTTTCAGCACAGCCCTAGTTTGAATTGTCCTCATTGTTTTTCCAGAACCTCTTAGCTGTTTGGGCAAAAATCAGTTTCAGATTACAGTAGCATCTCCTTATCTGCAGTTTCAGTTAGCAACGGTTTGAGTTTGCAAATATTACATGGAAAAAGTCCATAATTCAAATAAGTATCACGATTAGTTGAACATTTTGCCTCGATTACGATTAATGAACGATTCTTTTGTTTTGGGGTTTTGTTGTAGTTGTTTTTTGCCCTCATTGTTCAGTTTCAAGGTTTGTACTGTAAATATGCTCAACTGTTAAAACTGGGATGTTTTTTCTGTTCTGACCTTAAAATAACTGAAGGAAACCCACAGATTATCTATTTATGGTTATTTATTGACTATTTCAACCAACCAAAATCCTTTGTGATTTAGTAGGATGGGGCTTTGGTTATTTCTTTCCATTTTCCTGAATCTTTTCCATATTGTGTAGCATTTGTAAACACAGTGGGAATGTATTAAGAGAACTTAAAAAAAGGTTTTAACACAATAAAAAATAATGGACATGGGCAAGATCGCTGGTTAATGGTTCTTAACGTCACTTTCAATTAATTTTCCATTAATTACTGAAAGTTCTGAAAGTGGAACTGATGGGAGGTGTCAGTCACTCACCAAGCCCGTTCTCAAACTTGTTGGATTCCTCTCCATAAATGAAGCCAGTCATCTCTGGAAACTATTAAACACACATTCCATTACACAGCCTGCGGGTGAACGGGTCACACCCGATATTACTCAAACATTAAAGGACAGCCGGAGAACCTGTGTGCAGACATCGTGTCGGATCATCTCCTGGATCACTACATCAGCCAGGGTCTTAAAGTCCTGCACAAACTTCTTGTTCTTGTCCACACCGGTCTTCTCCTGAACCAGCAGCTCGAACAGCGCCGCCTCCTGCCTGCACACTCGAGCCACGTTCGCCGCCTTTTCCGAGACGCTCAGGAGCAGACGCAGCAACGCCGCCATCACAGTGCAGAAACAAAACGCTGTGGCAGAGAAACAAACCATAAATATTCTATGTTACGTACCACTTATTTATAACCATTGGTTATATGATATGAGCATAATGTGGGATCACACCTGATCTACACTGTGTCACGCAGACCCAGCCTCCACCCTGAGGAGCTCTAAAATTCGGGAGTGCTACCAGAGCATTAGTTCAGCCTGTAATTCCTGTTCTGAATGCAACTCCATCAGGAGGTGGTACGCCTTTTTTAGATTTCAATTACTACTGAATTTACCAGCTTCTAATTCCCCACATTTGTGACATTTACAGCATTATTTATTGTATAAACTCAAATATAACTGATCTAAACAAAGTAAGGAATGATTTTTCCTCCCAAAATGTTTTATCAGCCCATGTTTGTATGACTGTATTACTATAACTTTTTTTATTATGGAAATTTCTTCCTTTCGTATTTAGTATTAAACGATTCCCTTTTAATTCATTGCAATCATGAACCACAAGCTGAAGGTTGAGCATGATGGCGCTGGGCCAAACATTAACATCCTTTCTAAATGATGATGTCATTTCCTGTGATTCATATGAAAACTATTTCAGGTTGTGGGTTTTTTTTCCAGTGTTTTGGCAAAGTAAAAAACAGCTGATATTTGAACAAGAACTCAGAAACAGTGCCAACAATAAGATGTTTAACAAATGTATATATTAAACTCATTTCAATAAAAGGATTTAAGAGGGACAAGCTGGTTTATTGATCTTAGAAATGAAGTGTATGTATTTGGGGTTGATTGGTATTTCCATGTTTAAACGGATTTTAAAGTGTTTTTGAAATGACTTGTCATGTTTAGAAGCTGAACAGTTTTTGCTGATTATTGTCTGTTTTGTGCATTTTTCAAAGCTTGATTGTACAACCAAAGTAAAAAGTTTTTGTAAAAACTAGCTTGTTCATGAACGCTTTGGCCCATGAGCCATCCAGAAAGCGATAATCAGGTCAGAGCATTTAAATTGTGAGTAAAAATATCACATAAACTGGAACATCCAGCCAGAGGAAGCAAACGAACCCACTGAGACCTAGAAAACGTTATTAGAGGGTAACAGTAGGAGAGAAAGAGGGTCATGCACGTACAGCCGTATGCAAAAGTTCGGGGATCCCGGATCAAATGTTATGTACTGCAGATTTTCTTAATGAAAAGCCAAAGGCGCCAAAATATTTGCATATGACTGCAGGCAAATTTGAGTTCCTGTGATGGTTGTATTGTATTTAGAGCTGTAGGGTGGAGCTTGGATTATTATATCAGCAGCTTTAAGGAAATGTGACCCATAAAAAAGTGAAAAACATACTCGGTCTCGTCTCGGTCTCGGGGTAAAATGGACTCGGAAATTGTCTGTGGTAACGTTAATTATATGCTGAGCTTTTTGTACCTTCGTTATTGAATATCAACAATCCATTCAAACGGAATAAATCAGTCCTTTCTCTAAGTAAACAGAAACTCAATACATGGGGAGAGAACATGTAAAAATATAATTGTCTAAATAAAATCTGCACTGTGATTGGCTCACAGGGAAAAAAGTTCCTGCTCTTCTCATTCAGGATCCAATCAATGAACATGATTTATTTGGAACAGTCTGACATTTAGATTGTAAGTGTGCATTTTCGCCTTTTCGCTCGCTTTACTTAGTTCGTATAGTTTCGAATCGTTTTGGTTTGAAGTCAGGTTTTAATGTTAGAATTATTGTTTTCACATTTAATAATAATAAATGGATGGAATGGATGTTGTTTGTATTCAGGTGACTTCATGTGGTGATTCTGATTAAGTTTGAGAGAAGAAGGGAAACAGAATCATCACCATCATTTGCTTCCAAAGGTTACATCACGTTAGTTTGACTAAGACTAGAATATAATAATAATAATAACTGTTAATCATCATCTTAGGCTGTATGTTATTTAATGTTATATAATACAAAATACATGATGACATAATATTTTTAATATATATCATGTATAACGAATGATAATGCATCTAAAGTGAATTACAAACCACGTTTTTTTTCATAATTAAAAATCTTAATCTGGTCTCGACTCAGACTTGACTACTAAAAGTAGGGGTGGGAAATATGACGATATTTTATCGTATCGTGATAAATTGTGTTATCGTGATAGACAATATGCTTTTCTGAGCGTATCAAGGATATCATCAGTGCTTAATAAACACTGACCAACTGCATGCTTCAATATAAAGTGTGTAAGCAGTCTTTGTTTAATTCAATGAAGTGCAAGATTTTTGAATAAAATCACTTTAAGCATGGGATAATATTTTAACAGTAGTTATTAAGAATCTGTCGCTACTGATGCATTTTGTCTGCGATCACATATATGGTGTTAAATGCCGTGTATCATGAAACCGTCTTTAATTGTCGTGATATAGTATTTTTACCATATAGCCCAGACCTAACTAAAAGTCTTGGTCTCGACTACAACATTAGTGTTAATTGAGCACGTAGTAATGGCGATATGGCCATAGTTGCATGAGTATCTCCCTCCTCCAGCGCCTAAGGTACCGGACTGTGGAGCAGAAGGTCCAGGGTTCAAGAGTTCAGGGTTCCTAAATCTTGATAGCTTGGTTTGTAAGATCAGTATCAGTTGTAAGTCACTCTGGGTAAGTTTGGGTTTCCTCCCACATTCCAAAGACATTCCCAGTGTGAGTGTGTGCATATGACCCAACATGGACTCGCACCCTGTGCTGCCGGTTAGACTCTGAATTGGATTAGGCAGGTATTAACAGTAAGTCACATATAGAAGTACACACAATTTAACCCCATTTTCCTAGGCTTTTCGTGGCACCTCTCTCTGGAGAACACTGGGTGCCAATCCAGAGGTCGCCTCGGTCAGACGCAGGGTTAAGACACTGCTGGGACTCCTAACCCGGATTCCTGCAGTGCTCGGTGCCCATGTTACATATTATTAGATGACAGCATGCTTCATACTTACTGTTAAAGGTCTTGTCATGAAATGCACTCAATCTGCACGTGAAAGGAAGCATCTTAAAGCAAGCAAATGAACTATTTACCCTCCCTAATCAGAAACCTTAATCAAAACCCAATGTAAATAAATCCTGCACGAGTTTAATCACCGACGATCAACCGCCCAATTCTGGAAATACCGCGCAATCAATTCGAACATAGTGAAAAAAGCACACTACAACAAACCAACATCTGGAGCGGGCGGGATTACAGATGTGTTTCACCTAAATAAACATTTAATGACAGAACAGAATCCGGTCCGAACGAAGCCTTTACTCACCTCGAGCCCTAAAGCGGGTGTGTTTTAGCTGAATTCGGTGTCCGTGACGCCTCACACCGATCCGAGGTGTAAATATCACGGAGCAAAGAGTGAGGATCTGAAAAAGTAAAAGCACTTCCTCCACCGAAAGCCTCCATCTGACTCACCGCGCTCCGGCCCTGCCCTACAGCTCACCTACGCCCCCTACCGCGCATGCGCACAGCACAACGGCTGTGTTTCAATTCCGTTCCCTCATTTCGCCTAAACACTTCCCCTCGATTCCTGAGACTGGAGGGATCGAGTTAAAATTAAAAGAGGGAACATATAATAAACCAAATACAATCATATATACACTGCAATAAATGAAAGAGAATACAGTATTAGGACGAGGATAATAAAATAGAGAACATAAAACTATATAATATATAATAAATCAAATAATGAATAATAATTCAGAGAATGTGAGCATCTGCATTATTTAGTCCAGTAAACAATCACTGTAGGGCAGAACATCTTAGTGTGAGGACTGGAACTGATACCAGAACATCTTAGTGTGAGGACTGGAATTGGTACCAGAACCTCTTAGTGGTACCTCAACAGTGGTAGACTAGTGGTTAAGGTACTGGCCTATGGACCAGTACAAAAAAAAGGGTTCAAATCCCGTTTCTGCCAAGACCCTTAACCCACAATTGCTTGGATTGTAAGATTGTATCAATTGTAAGTCGCTCTGGATAAGGGCGTCTGCTAAATGCTGTAAATGATCTTAGTGTGAGGACTAGAACTGGTACCAGAACATCTTAGTGTGAGGACTGGAATTGGTACTAGAACCTCTTAGTGTGAGGACTGGAACTGGTACCAGAACATCTTAGTGTGAGGACTGGAACTGATACCAGAACATCTTAGTGTGAGGACTGGAATTGGTACCAGAACCTCTTAGTGGTACCTCAACAGTGGTAGACTAGTGGTTAAGGTACTGGCCTATGGACCAGAAGGTTCAGGGTTCAAATCCCGTTTCTGCCAAGCTGCCACTGTTGACTCTTTGAGCAAGACCCTTAACCCACAATTGCTTGGATTGTATCAATTGTAAGTCACTCTGGATAAGGGCGTCTGCTAAATGCTGTAAATGTAAATGATCTTAGTGTGAGGACTAGAACTGGTACCAGAACATCTTAGTGTGAGGACTGGAATTGGTACTAGAACCTCTTAGTGTGAGGACTGGAACTGGTACTGAAAGAAGAGCTTGGAGAGACAACAGAATATGTAGTTAGTTAGTCTGTTGACAAAACATTTTGGTGCAAGTGTACAAACTAAAAATAAATAAATGTAAATGTGTAAATAATAATAGAACTATAATTCAACACCAGAAGGAAAGAGATGCATATACTGTATACCCCCTCAAGTGGGGCAGCTCTCTGGTGCTCCCTGTGTTTGTGAGTGATATTTAGATGCTCTGATTGGATGAGAATTATGAGAAATCTTTACACTGTCAGTGTAAGCCGGTATTTAATATCTTAATGCATGATACGTTTTGATTTCATTATAAATGCGATGTCACTACATTAACCGGTGCGCCAACACGTCTGCTCTAATGGAGTCATTTAGCTCTTAAACAGCTTCCTGCTTCTTCATCTCACCGAGTCATTACTCACCAAGAAACCACATTTCAGCTTTTAAAGCGCAAGAATCAATTCAGAGTAGAGATGCACACTCTCAGAACCATCACTGCATCTCCACAAGGAGTGGTACGAGCATCTGAGACGAAGCTGTGGAGCTGAACTATTCTGATCAAGGTAATTTCTGTTTTAAATAATAACTGATTGAGTGTTTTGTGTATTTATATATATGTGTGTATATATGTATATGTGTGTATATAATATTGTGTATGTAATATAAGAGAGACTGGACAGGGAGGGTCAAAACTTGGGTTAGGGATGTTGGGTGCTCCTGATATGTTTCTGCAGACACAACCTTTAATGGGAACTTTCAGAATATTTCTGCTCATTTTAGTTTCTTCTGCTTTGTCATCTTTCTTAAGAGAACTCCTAAGCCTCCTAAAAGTCCTCCTCCTTACTCCTAACAGTCTTTCAGCTTAGGATCTCTTTTAGGGGTTAAGATGCTGTATGAATCACTTTTATCTTTATTAGGATCTACTCCTAACTTTGAGATGGATTTTTCTTTGAATTTTGTCACTACTCTTCTGAATCTGAATCTGAAAACTCCCCCAGATGTTCCCATGAACATAAATAATAAATCATCATTACTCATTAATAAGTCAATAAATAATCATAAAACATAAATAATCATTTGGCAGACGCTCTTATCCTGAGCAACCTACAACTGATACAATCTTACTGTGTACAATAAAAGCAACGGAGGATTTTACACTTTGCCTAAAGGTCCATGAGTAGCAGAAGTCCAGTGTCCGGTTACATAACACAGCTTAAGTGAAATTTTCCTTTAAGATGGCTCTTAAACGTCTCTTAAAGTCATAAACCCTGAAATGTTAGGTATCTAATGTCATTTAAGTAACTGTTAAGTGTTGCATAAAACTCCTTAATTCAGGATTAAATTCCTTTAGAATTATTTAAGGGACTCAAAACCTCATCTAAACTCCTGAAAGACGGAGAATATGGCCGAGTTTCTGGAAGTTTATAAAGACGAGTGTGGTCTTAGGCATGTTTTTTTTAGATTGAGTAAATCTCTTCCATTAAGAAAGGACCACTTTGCCTTTCTGTTTCTGTATTTTTGTAAGAGTATATATTTTTCCCCCTCCTCCTCAATCCAGTTTGGTTTTCTTGTCATGTTTTCTCCATTATTTTTTATTTTGGTTTAAGAAACAGCTCTCAAACAGCGACACTAAGTGAATGTTTTTTGTCTCTGATGAGTCGTTGTCTTGAAAACTTGGTAATTTAAAACTCGGTAAATCCCTTTTTGTTTTCCCTTAGGTATTATATGCATCACACTTAAGTAATTCTGGTGGCCTAGTGGTTAAGGTACTGGACTCTGGACCAGAAGGTTCAGGGTTCAAATCCCACCTCTGCCAAGCTGCCACTGTTGGGTCCTTGAGCAAGGCCCTTAACCCACAACTGCTTGGATTGTAAAGTTGTATTAATTGTAAGTCGCTCTGGATAAGGGCGTCTGCTAAATGTAAAATGTAATTCCCATGGATAAGGAAATATCTCCCCTTACAGTTTATACTGAATGTTAAAAATACACTGAAGGGAAAAAATGTATTCATGTATCTTAGCACCACCTCTGTCCCTTTAGATCTGCCTTCTTCTAACTTTAATCTAACTCAATACCATGGAGAAGTGTTTTCGTGTTCCTCCAGTCCATAAGCAGAGAAAAGCAGGACGATTTGCTCTATAATAACACACAGGTGTAGGTATTCATTTACTGGTACTTTTCAGAGCCATGTCGGAGCTGGAAAAGGCCATGATCACCATCGTTCACGTCTTCCACAAGTACTCAGGACACAAGTCCACTCTGAAGAAGGCAGATCTGAAGGATCTAATCAACCACGAGATGAGCCAGTTCATCAGGGTGAGTGCACCAGAGCAGCTCTAGAGAGGAACCAGGGAGATGGTCAAATGCAAATTGTTATGATTTTCCACTGAATCTCGGCGAGGCTCGTGCCCTCGACTTTCACTTTCAAATTCTGTAAGCAAAGTATGAGGCAGGATGGATGGGAGGGAGGGGAGAGAAGTCATCATAAGCACCAAGTAAATGAAGGCAGTGTCTGATATTCAGTACGACACCATGCTTTTACTCACATAAACGTTTTAGTTTGATTGTACACAACATGTAGTCTGAATCCCATCTAAAACAAGTAAATGCTGAAACTAAAGCCGAGTTTCAGAGCAGAAGTTTCATGCAAATTGAAAAACAAAACTATCTGTTCATTCAAAACTGTAATAACACCGGCACTGACCAGCAACACAGGAGATTTGTGGTTGTTCTGGGTTTGTTTACTTCGTTGTGTGTTTGTGTGATTGTTGAAGACATGATGTTCAGTTTATTTAAAGGGATATGTGCTATTGAAGGGGTATATGAATATGAAGGAGGTCTGGCCTCTGTGTCAGTACTAGTAAAGGGGCCTGGCCTATGTAATACCAGTCCTAATGGAGAGGTGCGGTCTCTATAATACCAGTCATAATACAGGGGCGTGGTCTCTGTATTGCCAGGTCTAATGAAGGTTGTCTCAATATGGTTCAGTCCAAGTGAAGGAGGTGTGGCCTCTGTATCTGAAGGAGGCATGGCCTTTGTATCTGCCAGGGGGCGTGGCCTCTGTATTTGTCAGTGGTAGGAAAGGGGTGTGGCCTATGTGTGTCAGCCCTAGTAAAGGTGTGGCCTCTATCTGTAGGAGGTGTGGCCCCTACATGCTATTCCTAATAAAAGAGCGTTGCCTATATATATATGTATATATATATATATATATATATATATATGGGTCAGGCGTGGCCTCTGTGTGTGTCATCTAAGTAAACTAGGTGTGGCCTACTGACTGGACTGTCAGTCTGAATGATGGAGATGTGGCCATTGTATATGTCAGTACTGGTAAAGGGGTGGGGCCTCTGTATCTGAAGGAGGAGTGGCTTCTGTCTGTGTCATCCTAGTGTATGTCTCAGTTTTTGTTATGGGGGCGTGGCCATTGTATCTGTCAGTCCTGGTACAGGGGTGTCAGTATCGTTCAGTCCTAGAAAGTAGGCGTGGCTTCTGTCAGTCTGAGTGACATGGGGCGTGGCCTCTGTCCTTGTCATTCCTCTGCCTGTAGTCTAAAATAATCTGAATATAAATGATGCACTGTATATATGTAAGTTGATATAAACTTTATTGTATTTATTGCATTTTTGAATTTCCATAAACACACAGTTTAAGCACAGTAATCAATCATTCTGATCATGAGCAGTTATTGATGATTGAAGTTTGTGTGTTTGTGTGTTTGTGTGTGTGTGTGTGTGTGTGTGTGTGTGTGTGTGTGTGTGTTTGGCAGAGGATTCGGGAGAAGGAGACTCTGGACGCCCTGTTTTTCGATCTCGATCAGAACGGAGACCTGGAGATCGACTTTCAGGAGTTCATTCCCCTCATCGCCATGGTGACGTCTGCGTGTCACGATCTGGTCATGCCCAAGAAGGATTAAAAACGAGCAAATAAAGGTCGTTTATAGCAGCAGTGTGTAAAGCTTAATGACTCCCATCAACTGGTCGGATGATGAATGAGTGCTCTGAGGTATATGTAATGAGGTCTAAGTGCTGACTCCTGTGAGGTGCTTACAATAAAACACAAACTGAAACGTTGCTTGGCCGTGGCTTTGTTTTGCAGGAAACCTACGTCTCAGTGAAGGAGGCGTGGCCTATGTGCCCGTCGCTCCCAGAGGAGGAGGCGTTGTTTACGCTTTATAATTGTGTATCTGAATACGTTCATAAACCGAATTCAGCAAACATCTGTAATCACACACAGATTAATATTAAACTACGCTATTAGGATGACCATTAAAATCAACACGGCTGAAGCTGTACTGAAGCAGGCTCTTAAGTTCTTCCCTCTTCCCTTAGGTGACTTTCCAAGAACGTCAAGATGCGCCTCCACGAGTCCTCCTGGGCGAGAGCGTGCTGAGCCAGGTTCCCTCCCCATCAGGTAAATGCTGAAACACACGGTTGCAGGTTCAGCAACAACACAAGCACAATACAAGATACAGGACAAGGGTTTGTGCAAAAATGCCTTCAGTGTGTCTAAAACAGCACCAAAAAATAGTCTAAATTAGATCTGCATTCCCTGAAGGAATTACAATAGTGCTTGAAATGTGTCCCAATACTTTTGACCCCATATAGGGTTTGTGTCCCAATACTTTTGACCCCATATAGGGTTTGTGTCCCAATACTTTTGGCCCCATATGGGTTTGTGTCCCAATACTTTTGGCCCCCTATGTGTGTGTCCCAATACTTTTGACCCCATATGGGTTTGTGTCCCAATACATTTGGTCCCATATGGGTTTGTGTCCTAATACTTTTAACCCCATATAGTTTGTGTCCCAATACTTTTGACCCCATATAGGGTTTGTGCCTCAATACTTCTGGCCTTATATGGGTTTGTGTCCCAACACGTTTGACCCCATATAGGGTTTTTGTCCCAATACTTTTGACCCCATGTAGTTTTTGTGTCCCAGTGCTTTTGGCCCCATACGGGGTTTTTGTCCCAATACTTTTGGAGACGTGGGTTTGTGTCCCAATACTTTTGACCCCATATAGGGTTTGTGCCTCAATACTTCTGGCCTTATATGGATTTGTGTCCCAACACGTTTGACCCCATATAGGGTTTGTGTCCCAATACTTTTGACCCCATATAGGGTTTGAGTCCCAATACGTTTGGCCACATATGGGTTTGTCTCCTAATACTTTTGGCCACATATGGGTTTGTGTCCCAATACTTTTGGCCACATATGGGTTTGTGTCCTAATACTTTTGGCCACATATGGGTTTGTGTCCCAATACTTTTGGCCACATATGGGTTTGTGTCCTAATACTTTTGACCCCATATAGGGTTTGGGTCCCAATACATTTGACCCCATATAGGGTTTGTGCCCCAATAATTCTGGCCTTACATGGGTTTGTGTCCCAACACGTTTGACCCCATATAGGGTTTTTGTCCCAATACTTTTGGACACATGGGGGGGGGTTTTGTCCCAATACTTTTGGACACATGGGGGGGTTTTTGTCCCAATACTTTTGACCACCTAGCAACACTATCACAACCACAAGGGAAAACATAGCAACACATGATTGTTGTTAACGATAGAAACAAAGTTCAGTTTCTAATTAACGTTACCTCAGACAGACGCTTTGGACTCGGCCCGACTGTACAACAGTTTGAATCCACATTACCGAGACAAGACAGGGTCCACTCACTTATGGTTTTGAAACTGGACTCGAGTACTACAACAGTACTAAGCAGCACTTTTCAGAACGGTGGGTTTGAACTCCTGTTGCATTAACTCTGAAATCGTTCCTTTAATCGTTAAGTGATCCTAAGCTTAATTAAACTGTTGTATTAAGCTAATTTAAGCATTCAGATGAAATAATTAGTGATTTTCAGAGCTAAGGCTGCTAACTTAACTACACAGTCCGCACTGAATGTGCGGTGATTCAGTTTATGTGTGAGGAATCGACTCCGTACTTTAAGGTTCTTAGGGCTTTGAATCACTGAATCGACTCTTCATATGCCTTCGATTCTACATGCGAATCAAATCGAGGGTTCAGCCTGGTTGAACCACCCCATGTTTTCAGGCCTTGACAGGCACAGCAATGACTGGGCTGTCTCATTTCACAGGTTGTGAGTTGGTAGGTTCTCCAGAGAGCCAAACCAACATGCACCAATTTCTTAAAAGTGAGTTTTATATAAAGTGTCTCATGTAATTCTACTGCTATCGAGTCAGAGAGAGAGAGCACACTGACTTTGACGCGGTCGGTGGGTCCAGATAGAGCTGCGTAACGTGGGCGTGTACGGACACTCGATCAGGTGACCGGCCCCGGGGTACGACACGCGGGTCATTAGGTGGGCTTTACCAGCAGCGCTCAGTCTTCTCTCGATCTGCAATCAGATAAGAATGGGATTTAAACAAGAAGAACACTGAGGGGCTACATTCAGCAATATTCTCACAAGATTTAGGAGGTCTATAATTCAACATCACCTTTAAGCTTTTACTCAAATATAATGTATTATTCATTATGAATAACATTATGAATGAACTATTAACCGTCAATAATTAACTATTATTTTTATTAACATCGTCCTGAACCAGCACATTTTTTAAGCAAGTAAAATTTCTCTGTGGAATTGTGGAAAAGGGACGTGTTAATTTGTAAACAGACACCAGATGCATTCTGCGCGACCCTTACCTTTCAGTACTGGGCGTGTTATTAAAAGAAGGTGCCACCAAATTTGAGATAAAAATCAGACATAATGAGAAAAAATCCTTTATCTGTAAGAAAAGTCTGTAATTAAAGCCTACATTTTCTTCAGTGGTCTCTCTCGTCAGTTAGAGAAGCGTTATGCTCACCTCAACTGCATTCTCTACAGATGCAAAGGTTAAGTCGTCCTCTCCGACGATGAACAGCAGGGGGCAGCGCACCTTCTCCACCTGTACGGGGTGAGACTACAGGTTATACCATGTTACGAAAGCGTTTACTTCTTACTTCTTTCTCTGTAGATGTTGTGCAACCAAGGTACAGTCAGGCTCCAATAATGCGAAAAACTCGGACTTTAAAATCTGAGGTATTAAGACCTGTAGATAAACAGCTCTTCCCAGAGACCCTTAATCTAAACACACAGTGATGAGGGTGCAGTCATTTACCTGAACACAGTTTTCAGGTGCAGCGATCTCAGGCATGGAGAAGTTCATAAACGTTACGTAGCCCTGCTCGTTAAAGACCCTTAATACACAATACATAAGAGAATGCAATTTACAAATAATAAATGCATCAGTGTGGCATTTAGACCCAGAGAACGGCCCTCACTGGATATTTTCTCTATTTCAGACCATTCTCTGTTAAACCCTAGAGGTGGCGCTGTGTGTGAAAATCCCAGTAGATCAGCAGTTTCTGAAATACTCAGACAAACAGTTATGCCACATTCAAAGTCACTTCAATCACCTTTCTTCCCCATTCTGAGACTCGGTTTGATTCAGAAGCTCATCGTGATCACGTCTTCACGACTAAATGAGCTGCTGCTGTCTGATTGGCTGATTTTTTCTGAGGAAGAAGTTCTACATGCAGCTTTGTTGTAGCTTTGCATCTTCGTATAAAGACAAATGTGACCTGAAGATTTCTGACGTTTTACTCACGTATCGCGCATCTCTGCTAAATCGTCGAAAAATGTGTCGATGCACCAGGCCGGTCCATTGATGCAAATCACACACCTGGGCTGCACAGAAAGCGTACGTTCCAAATGATGGTCGAAAACTGAGGTAATCTGCCAGTAAAACAGTGGATTCTTTTTTATTTATTTATTTTTTTTTATCATTATTTTTAATTATTTTGTATTATTAAAATTTTTGAGGTTTTTCTTGTATATATTTTTATTTTATTATTATTATTATTTTATTGATTTATTAATTTATTATTTAATTATTTTGTCTTTTATTATTATTTCATTATTATTTATATTTTAAATTATTATTCATATCTTCATATATTTTTTTTATTTCCTTAAAGATGCCACAGCCGATGCTGTTTCGTTCACCGATTGATTATTTTTTTAAAAGATTTGATAATAATAAGCTCTAAATGAATCAGTTCTGTAAATAGTGACTAGCGTCTGAGTGTTTGGGTTTAGTGTCTCTGTTTCTTACATCGATTGGTGGAAGCGTGGCCATGTGCAGACCTACGAACACTCCGAACGAAATTCCAATGATGGCCATCCTGTCCTCACACACCTGAGGATGATCATGCAGAAACTCCCATGCAGCCTGACACACACACACACAAACACACACACACAAACACACATTTCCAGAACAGCTTACAGACTTTTACAAGTGGTCTCAATATAAGAAAGAAATAAATTCATAACACAGAGCATCGTTTAACCCAAACACAGTCAGTAAACTAATGAGCCAAAACCTACGACAGTAAGTGTACAGTCTGTTCTCATAGTGGACGTGTTGGAGGTGAGAGAAATGTGAGGATTAAACACCTGAGCTATTTAATAAAGGACAAATTGCTATGGCCAGATGACTGGGTCGGAGGAGCTCCTAACAACGAGGAACCCTGAGAACCCTGCGTCCAGCTGTCCAGCCGTCCATGTGTACTTTAATTTGAAGTGGTTACAGATCAGGAGTTGTCTGATTGGTGTATATACAGTACTGTGCAAAAGTCTTAGGCCACCTTTAGATTAGAATTCTTTTTTTAGTAATGATATAATGACCGTACATCATTATTTCTCCATCTCTTTATTAGAACACAACCAGAAAACACTTGAAAGCTTTTGAAATTTGAAAGCTGCCAAGTTGAGCCTTTTCCAGTCCGAAGAATCTTGATTAGGGATGCTTTTTATAAGGGTATCAGGCAAGAAACCACTTTTTCAGAAGGGGAACAGGGTGAAAAGACTAAAATATGCTAAAGCTCACAAAGTCTGTGTTACGGTTTGCTATATTTAAAACGAAGGCGACCCGTGAAGACAAAAGAATAACTGGTTAAGACCCAAATGCAGTTAGCTCCAGATGGAGGTCGTGAACCAAAATATAATCAAAATAAAAGAAATAAATGTTCACCAAAAAATTAAAGGTAAAAAAAAAACAATAAAGAAAGGGTATGTCGTAAGCGTAAAGTGCCCCTATTTACTATACGCCTACGATGTGTCTCCGCTCGCGTATCAGCTGCATATCAGCTGCGTTGCGAGTAGCAATGGTCCAACAACAGGTGTCGCCACCTTCATACGGTAAACACCAAATTATATTGCCATCTGTGCAATCATGCTGAAGGTTCTTACACAGCCATGTGGGATCAACAGTGGCCTCTAGCGGCCAAAGCGTGACCCATAATAGTACCCCCCTCCCCGATCAAAACCTTCCCTAGCCTGTCTAACACGGAATGGACGAAGGTGACCACGGTACAAGGATCGATGGCAACTACCTCAGCGCGAAAACTGGTACTAAAGACAGTGGCATGGGGGTCGGCAGTAATGACCGCGGCGCAGGGATCGGTAAAAAACACCGTGGAGCAGGAGTCGGCGGCAGCAACCACAGCACGGGGATCGGTACTAAAGACCATGGCACGGGGGTCGGTGGCAATGACTGCGGCGCGTGGACCGGTACTAAAGTCCATGGCATGGGGGTCAGCAGCAATGACCGGTGACCGGTGCTAAACAATGTGGCGCAGGAGTTGGCGCTACCAACAGGTGCACAAAAGTCTCAAGTACGGAGCCTACATGTTCAGGTACGGCACTAGGTGCTGCCAAATGCTTAGCTACGGAGCTTACTTGCTCAGGAGCGGAGCTTACGGGCACGGCGTGCTCAATTACGGAGCTAGGTGATGCTAAATCAAGTACGGAGCTTACTTGCTCAGGTATGGAGCTTATGGGCGCGACATGCTCAGGTACGGGGCTAGGCAGTGCTAAATGCTCAAGTACAGAGGTTATGTGCTGAGGTACGGAGCTTACAGCCGTGGTGTTCTCAAGTACGGAGCTAGGCGGCACTAAATGCTCAAGTATGGAACGTTCCAGGCGGGAAGGAAGTGATGCGCTGCTGGTAAGACCCATTCTCACCTTGGCCCACCCCTTGAGGCAGGCTTCGGCCAATATGGCCAGGTCGAAAAGATCATCAAGGGAAGAGGGGGGTGGGTGGAAGAACAGCTCAATGTCCACTTCCTCATTAAGACCCTGTCTGAAAAAATGCACGAGCGGTGGCTCATTAAAGCCACTCACCTCGGCCATGGCAAGGAACTCAGCCATGTACTCAGCTACCTCCCTGGAGCCCTGAAAAATATGCTAAAAAAATGCTAGTCAAGCGTGAGTGCCTGGTGGTCCAAGTAGGTGGTAGTTAGATCAATTACTGCCTGGACCCCAGATGGAAAATGGCACCTGCGACGGCAAGGGCTGGGCAGCTTAGGAAGGTTGGGATGCCATAACGGGTCCATGACTAGGTCACAGTAAATAGACGGCCCCCTAAAAGTCACCCGGGATCTGAGTAAAGAAACGGTACCTTAAAGTAGGAGTCTCCCACGTTGATGTGTTTTGGGGGACCCGGAAGATCCTTGTGATCAAAGTATGCCAAAGCCATGCAGGCAAACCCGTGCGAGGCAAACAGCGCCGCTCGATACTCCACCAGACCTCTCGCCAAACCCCACAGGTCCAACACGACTGGAAACGGGCCCGGACCTGGAGCAGAGGTGACAGGCGCAACAAAAAGGTGATCACGATTAAGATATACCGAGATGAGCTTTGCAGGATGGGCTGAGTCTTTCTGAGACTCACCAGGAGGGAGGAATAACGTCCCCACAAGCTTGTTTTGTCGGACCTCTATCCTCCTGACTCCAGGCGCGATGTACCAGCGCTGGAGCGAGACCTCGGCCAGGCCGCTCTCTGTTTTCACCTGATCATCAGACGGAGAGACGTGACCCTCCAGCACAGACACGTCCACTGCAAACGGGGTCTCTACGTTTAACTTCCACAGCCTGAAAGCATCAAACACGATGTTTTGCAAACCTTCATGGATGTGGTACTGTGTATGTTTGGCGACTTCTGCTTCACCATATACTGTATGTGATTGGCTCATACAACTGTAACTGTGCAGGTTTGATTGATGTCATCGGTCTCACCTCAGCAGTGTCTGTCCTGGTGCAGGCTGGAGAGTCCAGAAAAGACCCATCGGCTCACAGCCCACATAGGAGCCGCCCACGGACGAGTGTTTGGTCACTGAGGATGAAAATCAAACATTATCTCACTATTATAAGCTGCATTCCAGGCCTGCAACACATTCCAAAAATGTAGAGCTAGTAATGAGGTAAAAAACTAAATAAGGATGTGATTTCAGACAGGTGATTATAATCATGATTTGGTCCAAAAGCAGTCTTTTAGAATTAAAGATGATCGGAGGATCTCCAGTTTATCAACAAATGTTTAAAAACAAGGAAGACTGGAAGGGATTTCCAAATTTCCTCCTCTACAGAGTATAATATCATTAAACGATTCAGAACCCTGGAGGAATTTCCTAAAAAAACCTAAATTGAAGAGGGGTGATCTCCGCTCCCTCAAACAGCACTGCATCAATAACCGTCATTCATCAATAGCTGACAGAACCACATGGGCAAGGGATTACTTTATCAAACCTTTATCAAGCTCTACAATACAGAGTTACATTCACAAATGCCACTTAAAATGTTACTGTGCTAAAAGAGAAGCCTTATGTTCACTACTCAGGTATATGTCCCAGGATGGCAATGAGGCAATCTGGCAAATCGACAGATCCATCAACGCTAGAAATGGAGATCGAACGAGACTGGCTCGGTCATTAGAGTGCGGCACAGGTGGGATTTGAATCCTGGACCTTAGGATCCATAGTCCAGTACCTTAACCAGTAGGTGATGGAATCCTGACTGCTATAAATTCAGGTTGTTGCTCTGTATAGTTCACAGTAAGCATAGATTTACCGAATCATCTCCTTGCCACCGGGGGGCAGATGCCCAAGGTACAGTTCCTCGACCAGACCTAAAAGACCTCAGGTTGTCTCGGGATCGATTGGTTACGAACTCACAGTCCACACTGCCGTCCTCGTCGGTGTAATAATGAGCGACGGACTGCCACAGATCTCCTTCTTCTGTAAGCAACCTGGCCCTCATGCTTATGGGCGAGTTTTGGGGCAGATAGCGCGCCTTCAGAACGACCCGCTCATCGACCAAAGCTCGAAGCGGCGTGGCTGTTAACATCGGAGCGGGTTTGCAGGTTCTCCATCTCACCTGACCTGCAGAGAAGAGAAACAAATGAGGACAAGGGTTTACGCCAGGACAGGGTCTGGATCCACAGTCCAGGAGTTCAGATACAGATCCAGAGGTGATGTTTAAGCTTCTGTAATAATTAAGCATTGAAGTTACTCACTCACGGCGTAATGATCAACCTAATGGAGCTTCAGTCCTCCTATCAAGCTAAAGACTAAACGCTTATATACAACCACAAATCAGGATCTCTTTGTCAAGAAAAGCATAAGAAAATGATTGAAATGTTTAAAAACAATGTTCCTCAAAGAAAGATTGGAAGAGATTGGTATTTGTGTATTTCTCCCTCTACAAAGAATCTGGAGGAATTTCCTAAAAAGCCTAAACTGAAGAGGGGTGAGCTCCGCTCCCTCAGACAGCACTGCATCAAGAACCGTCATTCATCTATAGCTGATAGAACCACATGGACAAGGGATTCCTTTATCACACCTTTATCAAGCTCTACAATACAGAGTTACATTCACAGATACAACTTAAAATGTTACTGTGCTAAAAGAAGCCTTATGTTATAACCATGTCCAGAAGTGCCGTTGACTTCTCTGGGCTCGGAGGCTTCTGGGATGGACCATCATACAGTTGGAACGGGGATTGTGCTCAGATCAATCAGTATAACTGATCTATTTTTGGACCAAAGATGAAAAGGACCATCCAAGCTCTGTAATGCCCTTGGCATTATTGCAGAAAAGTACACTGAGATTTTAGGGCAACATAAGCTGCGTATAAGACGCCATCTTTTCCAGGGACGTCCATGCATTTTTCTACAAGACAAAACACAAAACAAAACCACATGCTGCACACATTACAAAGGCATGGCTGTGGAAGAAGAGGAAACGGAACGGCAGTGTTACAAAGTGGTAAATACTTTACCGCCCCAACTGTTATAACAATAAACGATAAAAACAAGATATATCTCGGGTTCATACTGTGTAATTTGCATTTTCCCTACCGGGATCATTTTATATTTTCCTAAAACCCATTATGTTTATAGGGTTCATATTGTGACCTGACAGATAATGGAAGAAGAGAAGAAATTACAGCAGTCCTTACCTGTGTGTGCAGGTTTCCTAAGTGGCTTTGAGCTGATCTGTAGCTGCAAAACACGCAAAAGCGCTCCAGTACACAAGAACCTGCGCATGGTTTCTGCTTCTGCTTTTTATTAAGATAACCGTATTAAATTTTGCAGCAACACCTTTACTCCACCAGTTAGAGACACACAAGCATTTATATCCACTTACAGCCTGCGGAAATAAAAAAAAAAAACGTTCATTCAGTAACTATGCAAAAATGTAAACCAGGTCCCCAGAACAGAATGCGTTGTACTTATCTGTTAATTTTTCTTCTAAGTTTATTTATTAGTGTGTTGTGTCAGCATTCCTATTATTAAAATGATGGCCCATAGGTGGCATGTGATGCTAGTTCCTGCGCCCCCTGGTTGGGCACTGGGACCCTAGCAGGTCATTGATTGTAACTCAGTCAGTTTTCGACCTACAGGCATTAAATTTGTCAGGCTTGGTCCTGAGTGCAACCTGAAATGGTATTTGATACCATTGGGGCCACTGAGGTCCTCAGCCAGGCACTGTGGCATCTGAAATGCCATAGAGTATAACTCAGTCTGTTTTCGACACACGGCCATGAAACTCGGCGTGCTTAGTCACAGGGGCACCCTGAGGTGACATGTGATGCCCTTTTTAGCCCTGTGGCCCCTGTCTGGGTACTGGGGCCCCTGGAATGTCATTTAACATAACTCTGTCAGTTTTGGACCTATGACCACGAAATTCAGCAATCTTGTCCCGGGTGCACCCTGAGGTGACGTGAGATCCCTGGCAGAGCACAAGGCCCCAGGGGCCCCTGGCAATATATTGACTATAATTCAGTTGGTTTTCAACCGACACCATAGAACATTGGCACACTTGGTCTCTGATACATGTCATGCGAGCACGCGCCGCCGCAACACACTCACAGTTTCTGCAGGAACTGCACTTTCTAGTTTATGAATGTTGTCTCCCGTTTTAAATCAAAGGAGGCACAATTAAAGCTCTCGCCCTAAAGGTGCTCTAATACACTAAACCTGGGCTTTATTTATGTAGTTCCTGTAAACCAATATAAAGTAATTACAATATATATATATATATATATATATATATATATATATATATATATATATATATATATATATATATATATATATAATCTCCTTCTTTAATATGTGCAATAAATAAACCTGCATTATTTAAATATAAATTATTTATTATTTTTTAATTAATTATTATTATTATTATTAAGGTTACTTTTTAAACACATACAAAAGTACAAATTAAATGTTGGCATTTGGATTTGTTAAAGTTTATATTATAAACTTTATAAATAGTAAAATATTAGACATTCAATTATAATCAAAGGAGGGGTATAAATAGCATTGGAAAGGTAGCTTAGTAGATTAGAGTTAGAGGTATTATAATAATAATAATACCATTATTGATTTTGTATTATTCCTTTTATTTTTTATTATCTAATTAATATGAATATTATTATTATTATTATTATTATTATTATTATTATTATTATATGGCTTACACCTTGATTTTTTGTTTTGAAAACTTTACGAAGAAGAAGAAGACAAGTCATGCACATTCTGATGATGTGGGCTAGGGTTAGGAGCTAGAGATAGGGTTAGGGTTAGGGTCTTCACACTGCAGAACAGTAATTAACTGCAGTGGCTGTATTGTGAATTGTATTTCATTTGTAATGCAAAATTACTATTATTTAGGCCTACCTGCACATTAATGTTGTGGGGAAACTTCCTATTCACTTAATCTCCTTCATTTAGTGAAGAGTGCCATCTATGCAGCCAATCACACTTGGAAACCCTAAAATCATATTAATATTAAACTCATATTAACTGATTCAAGTCTCAAAGCTTCATACTAAATAAATGACTTATTGCTCAGACTGATCGGGCTTGTGGCTCTGTGACTTGGGAACACCACAAAGGTTTATATTAACCGTTTTATTGCAAGAGTCACATTTCTGACAGCCCGACAGACGGTTGCTTTAGGCGACCTTCACGCACGTGCTGACAGCACTCGGCGCCCACACCCCCCATCTGCAGGGACCAGGTGCACCTGCTGCTCGGCCATAAAAAGGTAGAGTAAAGAAGCGAGCGGACTTTGCTCGGCCTCGCTCTGCGCCTGCGCGGTTCTCCCGCACGCCAACAGAGTACCCCGTTTACGCCACTAGCGCAGCTTTACGCTCTGCTGCTTCCTAGTTTGTTACTATCGCCTTTTAATCGTTTATTGTAGCCACGCCGTCCTTTTCGGGGCGAGTTTTTGTTTGGCGAGGGCTATTCCCTCCCCCCTACGGCCCTTTTGGCGGGTACACATTTGTGTTTGAGTCCGTGTTTTTGCCGTTCGTTCTTCTGTTTTGTACTGCACTGACGTCACCACTCCCGTGGCATGTCGGTAGCACGTTCGTCTTTGAATGCGCTGAAAACAAAACCTCAGCCAGTGCAGTAAATCAGTTAGTGTTTCCCCTTATGAAACACTCTTAAGTCATTCCCTTGGATAAGGAAAAATCTTCCCTTACAGTTAAGGGAAGTTTCTTTTTTTTATGTATCCAGGCATCTTAGCACCACCTCTGTCCCTTTAATCACGTTTTGTAGCTAACTCAATACCATGGAGAAGTGTTTTTATGTTCCTCCAGTCCATAAGCAGAGAAAAGCAGGACGATTTGCTCTATAATAACACACACGTGTAGGTATTCATTTACTGGTACTTTTCAGAGCCATGTCGGAGCTGGAAAAGGCCATGATCACCATTGTTCACGTCTTCCACAAGTACTCAGGACACAAGTCCACTCTGAAGAAGGCAGATCTGAAGGATCTGATCAACCACGAGATGAGCCAGTTCATCAGGGTGAGTGCACCAGAGCAGCTCTAGAGAGGAACCAGGGAGATGGTCAAATGCAAATCGTTATGATTTTCCACTGAATCTCGGTGAAGCTCGTGCCCTCGACTTTCACTTTCAAATTCTGTAAGCAAAGTATGAGGCAGGATGGATGGGAGGGAGGGGAGAGAAGTCATCATAAGCACACAGTAAATGAAGGTAGTTTGATTGTACACAACATGTAGTCTGAATCCCATCTAAAACAAGTAAATGCTGAAACTAAAGCCGAGTTTCAGAGCAGCAAATTAAAAAACAAATTATCTGTTCAGTCAAAATTGTAATAACACCGGCACTGACCAGCAACACAGGAGATTTGTGGTTGTTCTGGGTTTGTTTACTTCGTTGTGTGTTTGCTCGGACATAAAGTTAATTTAATGACACTCAGTTTTCTGAAAGGGATATGTGCTAGAGATGGGGGTGTGGCCTATGTATTGGTAAGTGCCCTCTGTGTCAGTACTAGTAAAGGGGTGTGGTCTCTGTATTGGTCTCTGTATTCCTAATGAAGGGGCGTGGTTTCCATATGGTTCGGTTGAAGTGACAGAGGTGTGACCTCTGTATCTGAAGAAGGTGCGGCCTTTGTATGTGTCAGTCCTGGTACAGGGGTGTGGCCTCTGTATGGTTCAGTCCTAGAAAAGTAGGCGTGGACTACTGAAGGATGTGGCCTTTGTCAGTCTGAGTGAAGGGAGCGTGGCCTCTGTCCTTGTCATTCCTCTGCCTTTAGTCTAAAATAATCTGAATATAAGTGATTGACTACAATATGCAAGTTGATATAAATGCATTTATTTCATTCTGAATTTCCGTGAACACAGTTTAGGCACAGTAATCAATCATTCTGATCATAAGCAGTTATTGATGATTGATGTGTGTGTGTGTGTGTGTGTGTGTGTGTGTGTGTGTGTGTTTGGCAGAGGATTCGGGAGAAGGAGACTCTGGACGCCCTGTTTTTCGATCTCGATCAGAACAGAGACCTGGAGATCGACTTTCAGGAGTTCATTCCCCTCATCGCCATGGTGACGTCTGCGTGTCACGATCTGGTCATGCCCAAGAAGGATTAAAAACGAGCAAATAAAGGTCGTTATAGCAGCAGTGTGTAAAGCTTAATGACTCCCATCAACTGGTCGGATGATGAATGAGTGCTCTGAGGTATATGTAATGAGGTCTAAGTGTTGATTCCTTTAAGGTGCTTACAATGAAAAACAAACTGAAACGTTGCTTGGACGTGGCTTTGTTTTGCAGGAAACCTACGTCTCAGTGAAGGAGGCGTGGCCTATGTGCCCGTCGCTCCCAGAGGAGAAGGCGTTGTTTACGCTTTATAATTGTGTATCTGAATACGTTCATAAACCGAATTCAGCAAACATCTGTAATCACACACAGATTAATATTAAGCTATGCTATAAGGATGACCATTAAAATCAACACGGCTGAAGCTGTACTGAAGCAGGCTCTTAAGTTCTTCCCTCTTCCCTTAGGTGACTTTCCAAGAACGTCAGGATGCGCCTCCATGAGTCCTCCTGGGCGACGGCGTGCTGAGCCAGGCTCCCTTCCCACAGGATAAATGCTGAAACACATGGTGCAGGTTCAGCAACAACACAAGCACAATACAAGATACAGGACAAGGGTTTGTGCAAAAATGCCTTCAGTGTGTCTAAAACAGCACCAAAAAATAGTCTAAATTAGATCTGCATTCCCTGAAGGAATTACAATAGTGCTCGAAATGTGTCCCAATACTTTTGACCCCATATAGGGTTTGTATCACAATACTTTTGGCCACATATGGGTTTGTGTCCCAATACTTTTGACCCCATATAGGGTTTGTGTCTCAATACTTTTGGCCCCATATGGGTTTGTGTCCGAATAGCGAGAGCACACTGACTTTGACGCGGTCGGTGGGTCCAGACGGAGCTGCGTGACGTGGGCGTGTACGGACACTCGATCAGGTGACCGGCCCCGGGGTACGACACGCGGGTCATTAGGTGGGCTTTACCAGCAGCGCTCAGTCTTCTCTCGATCTGCAATCAGATAAGAATGGGATTAAAATAAGAAGAACACTCAGGGGCTACATTCAGCAATATTCATTAAAGCTGTCGCTCATCTCAGTTACAAAAACCAGAAAAATACATAAAAAATTAGATGAAAATGCTTATATTAAGCCAAAAAAATCTGTCAGTGAGCTAGGCCAATTCTACTCAGTACGATTTCTTAAATAAGCAATACTAATACTAATCCTGAAATGAAGTGAAAAGCACTGAGTTTATATCTTAACTTCGGTCAGAAGAGTCAGAATAACTTGACTGGTGTCTTTTTTTATGCTTCATTTGACTTAAAATATGAAAATTGTGTGCAAGTGAGGGTGACCAAGGTGATTCTTCTAAAAATAAGAAAAATAATCTTACACTCTCAGTGCCTTGTAAGACAAAAATTTTTATCAGAGGGAAAAAAATGAAAATTTTGCAGCCTGGTTCAAATTTTTTATTGTACTTCCAGTAAAAAATGTTCAAGATGAACAAACTGTCTTCTTCGAGTGATGAAGACGTCCTTTTGGTGCTCAAAGAAAAACGCAAACGCCAATTCGATTTTGGGAAAAAGGAGGAAGCACGGAGAGTTTCAGCGTCTCACAAGATTTAGGAGGTCTATTATTCAACATCACCTTTAAGCTTTTACTCAAATGTAATGTATTATTCATTATGAATAACATTATGAATGAACTATTAACCATCAACAATTAACTATTATTTTTATTAACATCGTCCTGAACCTGCACATTTTTAAGTGAGTAAAATGGCTCTTTGGAATTGTGGTTCTATAGCAAAGGGACGTGTTAATTTGTAAACAGACACCAGATGCATTCTGCATGACCCTTACCTTACAGTACTGGGGGTGTCATTAAAGGAAGGTGTCACCAAGTATAAGGTAAAAAATCAGACATAATGAGAAAAAATCCTTTATTTGTAAGAAAGGTCTGTAATTAAAGCCTACATTTTCTTCAGTGGTCTCTCTCGTCAGTTAGAGAAGCGTTATGCTCACCTCAACTGCATTCTCTACAGATGCAAAGCATAAGTCGTCCTCTCCGACGATGAGCAGCAGGGGGCAGCGCACCTTCTCCACCTGTACGGGGTGAGACTACAGGTTATACCATCTTACGAAAGCGTTTACTTCTTACTTCTTTCTCTGTAGATTTTGTGCAACCAAGGTACAGTCATGGCTCCAATAATGCGAAGAATTCGGACTTTAAAATCTGAGGTATTAAGACCTGTAGATAAACAGCTCTTCCCAGAGACCCTTAATCTAAACACACAGTGATGAGGGTGCAGTCATTTACCTGAACACAGCTTTCGGGTGCAGCGTTCCCAGGCATCGAGAGGTTCTTAAACGTTATGTAGCCCTGCTCGTTAAAGACCCTTAATACACAATACATAAGAGAATGCAATTTATAAATAATAATTTGCATCAGTGTGGCATTTAGACCCAGAGAACGGCCCTCACTGGATATTTTCTCTTTCAGACCATTCTCTGTTAAACCCTAGAGGTGGCGCTGTGTGTGAAAATCCCAGTAGATCACCAGTTTCTGAAATACTCAGATCATCAATTATGCCACGTTCAAAGTCACTTCAATCACATTTCTTCCCCATTCTGAGACTTGGTTTGATTCAGCAGCTCATCGTGATCACATCTTCATGACTAAATGAGCTGCTGCTGTCTGATTGGCTGATTTTTTCTGAGGAAGAAGTTCTACATGCAGCTTTGTTGTAGTTTTGCATCTTTGTATAAAGACAAATGTGACCTGAAGATTTCTGCCGTTTTACTCACGTATCGCGCATCTCTGCGAAATCTTTGAAAATCGTGTCGAAGTTCCAGACTGGTCCGTTGATGCAAATCACACACCTGGGCTGCACAGAAAGCGTACGTTCCAAATTATGCTCGGAAACTGAGGTAATCCGCCTTATCTCTACTTATACTGACTAGAAGAGCTTGGATCTGGTGTTGTGCTGAATTCAGTACAACAGTGGATTCTTTTTTATTTATTTATTTTTTTAATTATAATTTATAATTATTTTGTATTATTAAAAAAATTTTTGTATAATTTTTTTAATATAATTTTTTTTGTCTATTTTTTGTATAATTTTATTTTTTTATTTAAATGTTTTTTTTTATTATTTTTATTATTTTATTGATTTATTCATTTAAATTTGTATTTGATTCTTTTGTATTTTATTATTATTTCATTATTATTTATTTTTTAAATTATTATTCATATCTTTATATATATTTTTTATTTTGGTGACTAGAGTCTGAGTGTTTGGGTTTAGTGTCTCTGTTTCTTACATCGATTGATGGAAGCGTGGCCATTTGCAGACCTACGAACACTCCGAACGAAATTCCAACGATGGCCATCCTGTCCTCACACACCTGAGGATGATCATGCAGAAACTCCCATGCAGCCTGACACACACACACACACACACACACACACACACACACACACACACACACACACACACACACACACACACTTTAATAAATTCATAACACAGAGCATCATTTAACCCAAACACAGTCAGTAAACTAATGAGCCAAAGCCTACGACAGTAAGTGTACAGTCTGTTCTCATAGTGGACGTGTTGGAGGTGAGAGAAATGTGAGGATTAAACACCTGAGCTATTTAATAAGGGACAAATTGCTATGGCCAGATGACTGGGTCGGAGGAGCTCCTAACAACGAGGAACCCTGAGAACCCTGGGTCCAGCTGTCCAGCCGTCCATGTGTACTTTAATTTGAAGTGGTTACAGATCAGGAGTAGTCTGATTGGTGTATATACAGTACTGTGCAAAAGTCTTAGGCCACCTTTAGATTAGAATTCTTTTTTTAGTAATGATATAATGACCGTACATCATTATTTCTCCATCTCTTTATTAGAACGCAACCAGAAAACACAGGGAATTTGAAAGCTGCCAAGTTGAACCTTTTCCAGTCCGAAGAAGCTTGATCAGGGATGCTTTTTTAAGGGTAGCAGCCAAGAAACCACTTTTTCAGAAGGGGAACAGGGTGAAAAGACTAAAATATGCAAAAGCACACAAAGGCTGTGTTACGGTTCGCTATATTTAAGACAAAGGCGAACAGTGAAAACAAAAGAATAACTGGTAAGGACCCAAATGCAGTTAGCTCCAGATGGAAGTGGTGAACCAAAATATTAATAAAATAAATGTTCACCAAAAAATTAAAGATGGGACTTCTGGTTCGCCGCCACATGGAGCAGACGTGAACTCATTTCCCGCTGAGCAAGCTCCTCTTTTTTGCTATTTTAAGGCACATTTACCTTTTTAATTTTTATTCCAGTTTTAGTTAACGGTTAGTTGTTCGTTTTTGTTCGACTTACTGCCATTACCATGCCCCCAAAAGTAAGTAAAACTCCAGGATCCTCGCAGACTCTTCTAAGGCCTGTTCGTGCCGCAGCTTCACCTGAGCATGGGCCCTCGACCCCGGCCGACGCGAGCGTCATTTTTTTGTTTATTTGGATCCGCGAAGGTGACTCACGGTTCTCCCGAGATTTCCGGGAGTATGAGACCGAGCAGAATGTTCGCAAAAACATCTCACAGTTCTCCCAAGGTTTCAGGGAGCATGAGACTGACATGGGAATGAAAAGGACGAGACTATTAGCTCAGCATCCTTTTCTGAGCGCGATCGCGAGGTGAGTGTTTTGATTCCCCTGATCGCTAAGGAGAAGGAGGGGGGTGACAGCGTGAGTGAGGGAAAGGAGGGGCGAGTCTCGTAGCCTTGAGCGAGGCTCCAAACAACCGTAGGAAGGCCCGGCTCCCCTAGCCTGTCTAACACGGAACGGACGAAGGTGACCACGGTACAAGGGTCGATGGCAACAACCGCAGCGCGAAAACTGGTACTAAAGACCATAGCACGGGGGTCGGCGGCAACGACCGCGGCGCGGGGACTTGTACTAAAGATCGTGACACGGGAGTCGGCAGCAACAAGCGTGATGCAGGGATCGGTACAAAAGACCGTGGCGCAGGGATCTGCGCTAACAATCGGTGCTAAACACCGTGCCGCGGGGTTGGTGCTAACAACAGGTGCGCAAAAGGCTCAAGTACGGAGTCTACATGCTCAGGTACGGCGCTAGTAGGCACGGCAAGTTCAGGTACAGAGCTAGGTGGTGCCAAATGCTCAGGTACAAAACTTACTTGCTCAGGTAAGGAGCTTACGGGCACGGTGTGCTCAGGTACAGAGCTGGGTGGCGCTAAATGCTCAGGTACGGAGCTGGGCGGCGCTAAATGCTCACGTACGGAGCAAGGTGATGCAAAATCGAGGGCTTCGGCCAATATGGCCAGGTCAAAAAAATCATCAAGATGAGAGGGGTGGGTGAAAGGGCAGCTCAATGTCTACTTCCTCATTAAGACCCTGTGTGAAAAAATGCACGAGCGGCGGCTCATTAAAGCCGCTCACCTCGGCCATTTACTCATCTACCTCCCTGGAGCCTTGACAAATATCAAAAATGCTAGACAGCTCTGGGGCAAGCATGAGTGACTGGGGATCCAGGTAGGTGGTAGGTAGATCAAGGACTACCTGGACCCCAGATGGAGAACGGCGCCTGCGACGGCAAGGGCTGGGCAGCTTAGGAAGGTTGGGATGCCATAACGGGTCCATGACTTGGCCACAGTCAATGGACGGCCCCCTAAAAGCCAACCGGGACCCAGGTAAAGAAACCCACTGGCCACGGCGAATGGGGACCTCCAAACTGGAGGAGTCTAGGAGCTAACGCTGGGTCCTCTTTCTGGTCACACTATTCTGTTACGGTTCGCCATATTTAAAACGAAGGTGAACCATGAAAACAAAAAAATAAATAGTTAGGACCTAAATGCTGTTAGCTCATGATGGAAGTGGTGAACCAAGATATAACAAAAATAAAAGAAATAAATGTTCATCAAAAAATTAAAGGTAAAAAAAGAACAATAAAGAAAAGGTACATTGTAAGCGTAAAGTGGCCATAATCACTATATGCCTATGACGTGTCTCCGCTGCGCCCACAGCGTACGGGTCCACGCATGCGCAAAGCATCGGATACCCACGTGGAGGATCCGCGAAGGTGACTCACGGTTTCCGGGGACCTCTAGCGGCCAAAGCATGACCCCTAATAGGCTGGAATGCTAATCTGTGGAAATATGTTATATATAGTCAATTTACCACTGCTAAACAATAAATCTAATGGTGGCCTAAGACTTTTGCACAGTACTATACATTCCATCATAACTCAGAATCCGTTTGGTATGAAATGGGATGGTACCTTAAAGTAGGAATCTCCCACATTGACACTTCTTGAGGGACCCGGAAGATCCTTGTGATCGAAGTACGCTAAAGTCATGCAGGCGAACCCGTGCGAGGCAAGCAGCGCCGCTCGATACTCCACCAGACCCCTCCCCAAACCCCACAGGTCCAACACGGCTGGAAACGGGCCCGGACCTGAAGCAAAGGTGAGGGGCGCAAGATACAGGTGACCGTGATTAATATATACCGAGATGAGCTTTGTAGGATGGACTGAGTCTTTCTGAGACTCACCAGGAGGGAGGAATAACGTCCCCACAAGGTTGTTTTGACGGACCTCTATCCTCCTGAGTCCAGGCGTGATGTACCAGCGCTGGAGCGATACCTCAGCCAGGCCGCTCTCTGCTTTCACCTGATCATCAGACGGAGAGACGTGCCCCTCCAGCACAGACACGTCCACTGTAAACGGGGTCTCTACGTTTAACTTCCGCAGCCTGAAAGCATCAAACACGATGTTTAGCAAACCTTCATGGATGTGGTACTGTGTATGTTTGGCGACTTCTGCTGGTGAAGCAGTGGATCTGACGGTTCTTTACAATCATATAGCTTTGTTTTCTTCGTAAATCAAACCAAGAATGGCATTTTTCTTATAATAATCCATATACTGTATGTGATTGGCTCATACAACTGTAAGTGTGCAGGTTTGATTGATGTCATCGGTCTCACCGCAGTGTCTGTCCTGGTGCAGGCTGGAGAGTCCAGAAAAGACCCATCGGCTCACAGCCCACATAGGAGCCACCCACAGACGAGTGTTTGGTCACTGAGGATGAAAATCAAACATTATCTCACTATTATAAGCTGCATTCCAGGCCTGCAACATATTCCAAGAATGTAGGGCTAGTAATGAGGTAAAAAACTAAATAAGGATGTGATTTAAATCATGATTTGGCCCAAAAGCAGTCTTTGAGAATTAAAGATGATCAGAGGGTCTCCAGTTTATCAACAAATGTTTAAAAACAATGTTCCTCAAAGGAAGACTGGAAGAGATTTCCAAATTTCCTCCTCTATACTGCATAATATCATTAAACGATTCAAGGAATCTGGAGGAATTTCCTAAAAAGGCTACACTGAAGAGGGGTGATCTTTGCTCCCTCAGACGACACTGCATCAAGAACCATCATTCATCAATAGCTGACAGAACCACAGGGGCAAGGGATTACTTTATCAAACCTTTATCAAGCTCTACAATACAGAGTTACATTCACAAATACCACTTAAAATGTTACTGTGCTACAAAGAAGCCTTATGTTAACCACTCGGGTATATGTCCCGAGATGGCAATGAGGCAATCTGGCAAATCGACAGATACATCGATGCTAGAAATGGGGATCGAACGAGACTGGCTTGCTCATTAGAGCGCGGCACAGGTGGGATTTGAATCCTGGACCTTAGGATCCATAGTCCAGTACTTTAACGGATGGGTGGGTGGATGGGTTAATTAATCCATCCATGGATGGATGGATGGATGGATGGATGGATTTATTAATCCCAAAGGGAAATTATTAATCCCAGGATACCATCAGTAGGTGATGGTATCCTGACTGCTATAAAGTCAGGTTGTTGCTCTGTATAGTTCACAGTAAGCATAGATTTACCAAATCACCTCCTTGCCACCGGGAGGGCAGATGCCCGAGTTACAGTTCCTAGACCAGACCTAAAAGACCTCATGTCATCTCGGGATCAATTGGTTACGAACTCACAGTCCACACAGCCGTCCTCGTTGGTGTAATAATGAGAGACGGACTGCCACAGATCTCCTTCTTCTGTAAGCACCCTGGCCCTCATGCTTATGGGCGAGTTTTGGGGCAGACAGCGCGCCTTCAGAACGACCCGCTCATCGACCAAAGCTCGAAGCGGCGTGGCTGTTAACACCGGAGCGGGTTTGCAGGTTCTCCATCTCACCTGACCTGCAGAGAAGAGAAACAAATGAGGACAAGGGTTTATGTCAGGAAAGGGTGTGGATCCACAGTGCAGGAGTTCAGGTACAGATCCAGAGGTGATGTTTAACCTTCTGTACTGATTAAACAATGGAGTTACACTGGAACTCACACTCACTCACGGCCTAATGATCAGCCTAACGGAGCTTCAGTCCTCCTATCAAGCTAAAGACTAAACGCTTAAATACAACCCCAAATCAGGATCTCTTTGTCAAGAAAAGCATAAGAAAATGATTGAAATGTTTAAAAACAATGTTCCTCAAAGAAAGATTGGAAGAGATTGATATTTGTGTATTTCTCCCTCTACAAAGAATCTGGAGGAATTTCCTAAAAAGCCTAAACTGAAGAGGGGTGATCTCTGCTTCCTCAGATGGCACTGCATCAAGAACCGCCATTCATCAAAAGCTGATAGAACCACATTGACAAGGGATTCCTTTATCACACCTTTATCAAGCTCTACACTACAGAGTTACATTCACAGATACCACTTAAAACTTTACTGTGCTAAAAAGAAGCCTTATGTTATACCCATGTCCAGAAGTGGCGTTGACTTCTCTGGGCTCGGAGGCATCTGGAATGGACCATCACACATTGGGAACAGGGATTGTGCTCAGATCAATCAGTATAACTGATCTATTTTTGGATTAAAGATGAAAAGGACCATCCAGATGGTTATCATGTTTACAATCCAAGCTCTGTCATGGTATGGGGTCGGGTCGGGGCCCTTGGCATTAATGCAGAAAAGTACACTGAGATTTTAGGGCAACATAAGCTGCGTTTAAGACAACACACTTATTTACTCAATATTTCCATCTATCCCCGACTACTTAGGTCTGACTGTGTTCTATTATGTTGCTTGTTTTGTATGTTTTTGTTTATGTCTTCTGCTTTTCTTTTTGTATCCATGTGTAAAGCGTCCTTGGGTATCTTGAAAGGCGCTATACAAGTTGAAATTATTATTATTATTATTATTATTATTATTTTCCAGGGACGTCTATGCATTTTTCTACAAGACAAAACACAAAACAATACCACATGCTGCACACATTACAACGGAACGGAAACGGAACGGCAGTGTTACAAAGTGGTAAATACTTTACCGTCCCAATTGTTGAGGAAAAAAACAAGATATATCTCAAGTTCATACTGTGTAATTTGCATTTTCCCTACCGGGATCATTTTATATTTTCCTAAAACCCATTATGTTTATAGGGTTCATATTGTGACCTGACAGATAATGGAAGAAGAGAAGAAATTACAGCAGTCCTTACCTGTGTGTGCAGGTTTCCTAAGCGGCTTTGAGCTGATCTGTAGCTGCAAAACACGCAAAAGCGCTCCAGTACACAAGAACCTGCGCATGGTTTCTGCTTCTGCTTTTTATTAAGATAACCGTATTAAATTTTGCAGCAACACCTTTACTCCACCAGTTAGAGACACACAAGCATTTATATCCACTTACAGCCTGCGGAAATAAATAAAAAAAACGTTCATTCAGTAACTATGCAAAAATGTAAACCAGGTCCCCAGAACAGAATGCGTTGTACTTATCTGTTAATTTTTCTTCTAAGTTTATTTATTAGTGTGTTGTGTCAGCATTCCTATTATTAAAATGATGGCCCATAGGTGTCATGTGATGCCCATAGGGTTCCTGAGGTCCCTGGCGGGGCACTGAGGGACCTGGCGGGTCATTTACCATAACTCAGTCAGTGTTTGACCTATGCACACGAAATTCGGCAGGCTTGGTCAGGGGTGCACCCTGAGGTGACATGCGATGTTATTAGAGTCTCTGCGGCCCACGGCTGGGCCCTGGGGCCCTGGCAGCGCATTGACCGTAACTCAGTCAGTTCTTGACCTATGGCCATGATATTTGTCGGGCATGGTCTCGGGTGCAACCTAAAGTGATATTCGATGCTGTTGGGGCTCCTGAGGTCCTCGGCCAGGCACTGGGGCCCCTAGAAGGTCATAGAGTGTAACTCTGTCAGTTTTTGACCTACAGCCTCAAAATTCGGAGCACCCTGAGGGGACAAGCGAGACCCTTGGGACCTGTGCAGCCCCCGGCTGGGCACTGGGGCCCCTGGCTGGGCATTAAACATGACATAGTCAGTTTTAGACCTATGGCCACGAAATTTGGCAAGCTAAGTCCTGGATGCACCCTGAGGTGACATTGAAAGCCTTTGGGTCAGCAATGTTGTTTGAGTGCCCAAGGACTGGCACTGGGGCCGCTGGCAGGTCATTGACTGTAAGTCAGTCAGTTCTCGGCCTACAGTCACAAAATTTGTCAGTCTTGGTCCTGGGTGCACCATGAGGTGGCTTGCTATTCCCTGAGGTCCATGACTGTGCACTGGGGCTCCTGGCAGGGCATTGACCATAACTCAGTAACTTCTCAACCTACGGCTACAAGATTTGTCAGGCTTGGTCCTGGGTGCAACTTGAGGTGACATTCAAAGCCTTTGGGTCCCTGACTGGGCACTGGGGTCCCCTTGAAGGTCATTGACCATAACTCATTTAGTTTTTGACCTACGGCCATGAAATTTGGCACGCTTGGTCATGGATGGACCCTGAGGTGAAAAGTGATGCCCCTGGGGCCTTTGCAGTCCCTGGCTAGGCACTGGGGCCCCTGGGTACATGACGTAGTCAGTTTTAGGCCTATGGCCATGAAATTCGGCAAGCTAAGTCCTGGGTGCAACCTGAGGTGATATACAATGTCGTTTGAGTCCCTGAGGTCCTCGACTGGGCACTGAGGCCCCCCTTGAAGGTCATTGACCATAACTCAGTTAGTTTTTGACCTACGGCCATGAAATTCAGCATGCTTGGTCATGGGTGGACCCTGAGGTGACAAGTCATGCCCTTTGAGTGCCTGCGCCCCCTGGTTGGGCACTGGGACTCTGGCAGGTCATTGATTGTAACTCAGTCAGTTTTTGACCTACGGGCATTAAATTTGTCAAGCTTGGTCCTGAGTGCAACCTGAGATGATATTTGATGCCATTGGGGCCACTGAGGTCCTCAGCCAGGCACTGGGGCCTCTGGAATTTCATAGAGTGTAACTGTCTGTTTTTGACCCACGGCTATGAAACTCGGCGTGCTTAGTCACAGGGGCACTCTGAGGTGACATGTGATGCCGTTGGTAGCTCTGTGGCCCCTGTCTGGGTACTGGGGCCCCTGGCATGTCATTTAACAAAACTCTGTCAGTTTTGGACCTATGGCCACGAAATTTGGCAATCTTGGCCCCGGGTGCACCCTGAGGTGACGTGAGGTCCCTGGCAGGGCACAAGGCCCCAGGGGCCCCTGGCAATATATTGACTATAATTCAGTTGGTTTTTGACCGACATCATAGACAATTGGCACACTTGGTCCCTGATACATGTCATGCGAGCACGCACCATCGCAACACACTCTGCAGGAACTGCACTTTCTAGTTTATGAATGTTGTCTCCAATTTTAAATCAAAGGAGGCACAATTACAGCTCTCGCCCTAATACACTAAATCTGGGCTTTATTTATGTAGTTCCTGTAAACCAATACAAAGTAATTACAAAATATATAATCTCCTTCTTTAACGTGTGCAATAAATAAACCTGCATTATTTAAATAGGAAATTATTTATTATTTTTTAATAAATTAGTATTATTATTATTAAGATTACTTTTTAAACACATACAAAAGTACAAATTAAATGTCGGCATTCCGATTTGTTGAAGTTTATATTATAAACTTTATAAATAGTAAAATATTAGACATTCAATTATAATCAAAGGAGAAGTATAAATAGCATTGGAAAGGTAGCTTAGTAGATTAGAGTTAGAGGTATTATAATAATAATCATAATCATAATAATACTAATACCATTATTGATATTGTATTATTCCTTTTATTTTTTATTATCTAATTATTATTATTATTATTATTATTATTATTATTATTATTATTATTTGGCTTACACCTTGATTTTTTGTTTTGAAAACTTTACAAGGCATGCACAGACCCAGGCCACTTTGCTTCCACGTTTCTGAAACCCTAAAATTATATTAATATTAAACTCATATTAACTGATTCAAGTCTCAAAGCTTCATACTAAATAAATGACTTATTGCTCAGACTGATCGAGCTTGTGGTTCTGTGACTTGGGAACACCACAAAGGTTTATATTAACTGTTTTATTGCAAGAGTCACATTGGTTGCTTTAGAAATATGCTCAGCATCACTGATTTTGTACCTGGAGCGCGACACAAAGAATTTGCTCTGAACTCAGGACATGTCCATGGAGTGTCAGATGAGACTGTGGTGGCCTAGCGGCTGTATCAGTTGTAAGTCGCTCTGAATAAGGGCGTCTGTCAAATGATACAAATGTAAATGTAAATGTAAAAATGAAGAGATGTGTTTACCCATCTTTTTACCACTGGTCTATGGACCAAAAGGTCCAGGGTTCAAATCCCACCTCTGCCAAGCTGCCACTGTTGTGTGGCACTTGAGCAATGCCCTTAACCCACAATTGCTTGGATTTGTAAGGTTGTATCAGTTGTAAGTCACTCTGGTTAAGGGCGTCTGCTAAATACTGTAAATGTAAATGTAAAATATGAGCGATGTGAGAGCGGAGAAGATTGTTTAGATAAATGATTGACTGTGCTGAGAAACACTAAGACTCATACAGATAATCATCAGGGAACATGAAACATTAAAACGGGGTCTGATCAGCCTCTCCCGATGCAGATTTCTTTGTAGTATTTGTGCTTCGATGTGAGAAACTCAGGGTTAGTTGAAGTAAAGCTTCGCGGAGAATGTTGCCGGAGTAACTGACTCCAAGTAACGCTAAACTTACTTTGTGAAACCGAAAACCTAGAGTATCCGTAAACTCTGAGTCAACTAACTCTGAGTTTTCACTAAACCTGCTTTCTGAAATACCCCCCAGATCTGACGTCGGTTCAGCTGCCGCTTCACTCTGAGGGAGATTCAAAGAGTGCTGGTACGCCCTGCTCTACGACCCCGTCATATCCAAGTGAGTCCGACCCCTTCTCATTTCTTACAGCTAGAACGACAGTGCTTTATTAACAGCATGGGCTTTAATGCTGATCTCTCTGTGTGTCTGTGCCTGTGTGTGTCTGTGTGTTTGTGTTTTTTGTGACTATTTCTGTTTGTTTGTGCCTCTACTAACCGACTGGATGTTTCATTATAAAGAGTGTAATTAGTCTTAGTTTAATTGGATTAAGTGCAGGATATTTTGAATAAAATCACTTTAAGCATGGCATAATATTTTAATAGTAGTTCTTAAGAATCTGTTGCTACTGATGCATTTTGTCTGGGATCACATGGATTGTGTAAAATATCGTGTATCGTCAAAACGTCAACATGCAATATTAGGAAGAGGATAATAAGATAGAGAATATAAAACTATATAATATATAATCAATCAAATAACAAATGATAACACAGAGAATGTGAGCATCTGCATTATTTAGTCCAGTAAACAGTCACTGTAGGTCAGAACATCTTATTTGAGGACTGGAACTGGTACCGGAACATCTTAGTGTGAGGACTGGAATTGGTATCAGAACATACAAATTAAAAGTACAAACTAAAAGGGTAAATAATAATAGAACTATAATTCAACACCAGAAGGAAACAGGTGCTTATATACCCCCTCAAGTGGGGCAGCTCTCTGGTGCTCCCTGTGTTTGTGAGTGATACTTAGATGCTCTGATTGGATGTGAATTATGAGAAATCTTTACACTGTCAGTTTAAGCTGGTATTTAATATCTTAATGCATGATACGTTTTGATTTCATTATTATTCTACTAATTACAGAAAATGCGATGTCACTACATTAACCGGTGCGCCAACACGTCTGCTCTAATGGAGTCATTTAGCTCTTAAACAGCTTCCTGCTTCTTCATCTCACCAAGTCATTACTCACCAAGAAACCACATTTCAGCTTTTAAAGCGCAAGAATCAATTCAGATTAGAGATGCACACTCTCAGAACCATCACTGCATCTCCACAAGGAGTGGTACGAGCATCTGAGACAAAGCTGTGGAGCTGAACTATTCTGATCAAGGTAATTTCTGTTTTAAATAATAACTGATTGAGTGTTTTGTGTATTTATATATATGTGTGTATATATGTATATGTGTGTATATAATATTGTGTATGTAATATAAGACAGATTGTGGACAGGGAGGGTCAAAACTTGGATTAGGGATGTTGGGTGCTCCTGATATGTTTCTGCAGACACAACCTTTAATGGGAACTTTCAGAATATTCCTGCTCATTTTAATTGTGTTCCATTTAAAAAAAAAAATCTGGCATGTGCAAAATTGACTCGTTCATTAATTATTAAAACTTGTCGTATTAAATACTGTATAGCCTGTTATAAGGCTTTGAAATGACAGGCATGGGCTGTTTCTACGTATTTTAGACTAATCTCTCACATGCCTTTATTTTATTAAGTGTATTTACAATGCTGATCATTTTTGTAGCTTATACGTAATCTATTGCATAGCCTATGAACTGGAGGAAATGTGGCTCTGCTCTTTTCAGGTATGATTGCTGCCGTGTGTAATCTCTGTTACTGGTGGGGTCGGTTCATATGTAGATTTCAGTTCTGGCGTTATGGTTATGGTTATATCTCTAATAAGATCAACCATAAACATTATTCCTGCACAATCTAATCAGTAGCGTTTGATTATTTCACTGTTATTCAGAGTTTGGAGAACATTTCTTCTGCCTCATCATCTTTCTTAAGAGAACTCCTAAGCCTCCTAAAAGTCCTCCTCCGTACTCCTAACAGTCTTTCAGCTTAGGATCTCTTTAGGGGTTAAGATGCTGTATGAATCACTTTTATCTTTATTAGGATCTACTCCTAACTTTGAGATGGATTTTTCTTTGAATTTTGTCACTACTCTTAGCACCAAGAATCTGAATCTGAAAACTCCCCCAGATGTTCCCATGAACATAAATAATAAATCATCATTGCTCATTAATAAATCAATAAATAATCATAAAACATAAATAATCATTTAGCAGATCACTTATCCTGAGCAACCTACAACTGATACAATCTTACTGTGTACAATAAAAGCAACGGAGGATTTTGCACTTTGCCTAAAGGTCCATGAGTAGCAGAAGTCCAGTGTCCGGTTACATAACACACCTTAAATGAAATTTTCCTTTAAGATGGCTCTTAAACGTCTCTTAAAGTCATAAACCCTGAAGTGTTCTCTTAAGTATCGAATGTCCCTTAAGAACTTAAAACTGTTAAGTGTTGCATAAAGCTCCTTAATTCAGGATTAAATTTCTTTAGAGAATTGTTTAAGGGACTCAAAACCTCATCTTAACTCCTGAAAGACGGAGAATATGTGTGATGAGTATGTTTTTGGAGGTTTCTGAAGACGAGTGTGTTCTTTGACGTGATTTTTTAGAGGGTAAATCCTCTCGAGCAGAACCCCCACGGGCTAGAATCCCCTCTTCCGACACTTGAGGGCGGCGTCGGCCCCCCATCTGCGGGGACCAGGTGCACCTGCTGCTCGGCCATAAAAAGGTATAGTACTGAAGCTCGGCCTCGCTTCTCCCGCACGCCAACAGAGTACCCCGTTTACGCCACTAGCGCAGCTTTACGCTCTTCGGCTTCCTAGTTTGTTACTATCGCCTTTTAATCGTTTATTGTTGCCACACCGTCCTTTTCGGCGCAAGCTTTTGTTTGGCGAGGGCTATTCCCACCCCCTACGGCCCTTTTGGCGGGTACACATTTGTGTTTAAGTCCGTGTTTTTGCCGTTCGTTCTTCTGTTTTGTACTGCACTGACGTCACCACACCCGTGGCATGTCGGTAGCACGTTCGTCTTTGAATGCGCTGAAAACAAAACCTCAGCCAGTGCAGTAAATCAGTTAGTGTTCCCCTTATGAAACACTCTTAAGTCATTCCCTTGGATAAGGAAAAATCTTCCCTTACAGTTAAGGGAAGTTTCTTTTTTTTATGTATCCAGGCATCTTAGCACCACCTCTGTCCCTTTAATCACGTTTTGTAGCTAACTCAATACCATGGAGAAGTGTTTTTATGTTCCTCCAGTCCATAAGCAGAGAAAAGCAGGACAATTTGCTCTATAATAACACACACGTGTAGGTATTCATTTACTGGTACTTTTCAGAGCCATGTCGGAGCTGGAAAAGGCCATGATCACCATTGTTCACGTCTTCCACAAGTACTCAGGACACAAGTCCACTCTGAAGAAGGCAGATCTGAAGGATCTGATCAACCACGAGATGAGCCAGTTCATCAGGGTGAGTGCACCAGAGCAGCTCTAGAGAGGAACCAGGGAGATGGTCAAATGCAAATCGTTATGATTTTCCACTGAATCTCGGCGAGGCTCGTGCCCTTGACTTTCACTTTCAAATTCTGTAAGCAAAGTATGAGGCAGGATGGATGGGAGGGAGGGGAGAGAAGTCATCGTAACCTCACAGTAAATGAAGGCAGTGGCTGATATTTCAGTACGACACCATGCTTTTGCTGACATAAACGTTTTAGTTTGATTGTACACAACATGTAGTCTGAATCCCATCTAAAACAAGTAAATGCTGAAACTAAAGCCGAGTTTCAGAGCAGCAAATTAAAAAACAAATTATCTGTTCAGTCAAAACTGTAATAACACCGGCACTGACCAGCAACACAGGAGTTTTGTGATTGTTCTGGGTTTGTTTACTTCTTTGTGTGTTTGCTCGGACATATAGTTAATTTAATGACATTCAGTTTTCTGAAAGGGATATGTGCTAGAGATGGGGGTGTGGCCTATGTATTGGTAAGTGCCCTCTGTGTCAGTACTAGTAAAGGGGTGTGGTCTCTGTATTGGCAGTCCTAATGAAGGGGCGTGGTTTCCATATGGCTCAGTTGAAGTGACAGAGGTGTGACCTCTGTATCTGAAGAAGGCGTGGCCTTTGTATGTGTCAGTCCTGGTACAGGGGTGTGGCCTACTGAAGGATGTGGCCTTTGTCAGTCTAAGTGATGGGGGCGTGTCCTCTGTCCTTGTCCTTCCTCTGCCTTTAGCCTAAAATAATCTGAATATAAATGATTGACTACAATCTTGATGAATGCTCAATAATCCAGGTAAGAAAATCCCAGAAGTTGAATCTGTTCATCTGGACATAGATTTTGTCGGAGAAACGTTTCGTCACTCATCTAAGTGACTTCTTCAGTCTCAGCAGTTGGAGAACTTCCCCAATCTTATATACAGCACCTTTGCATAACAATGGGACCGGTGATCAGTTTAATATGCAGATTGACATAGCCATTAACGACAATAGCCACGTGTGCCATTCACACAGGATTGGGGACTGAAGAAGTCACTTAGATGAGTGACGAAACGTTTCTCTGACAAAATCTATGTCCAGATGAACATATTCAACTTCTGGGATTTTCTTACCTGGATTATTGAGCATGCATCAAGACGTTTTGACTCAATTTGGCAAAGATTGCCTTAAACTCGTATGAGAGTATGAACAAACGGGCTCGTAAGATGGCTGATTACAGGAATCACCTGAGATTCAAACCTCAGATGCAGACAGAATGGGATCACTCCTAAAGAGTCTGCAAATGAAAATCTTTCAGTTAAAGGGCCACCGGGCTAAACAAGATCCTCCAGAAGGCACAGAACCAGCTTCTGAATGAACGAGTGAGGCAAACCAACTTTTACCATTGATGCTTTGAAAGTCAGAGAGGAACACATCCGACAGAGACTTACATCATGACTAGATGAGACCACCCTTCAACGTGTGATTACTTCAACTTCACAGAAAAGGCTCGGTTAGCACAACATGAAAAAGTCGAAAACTAGGCAGCAGAAGAAGTTCGATCTTCTTGCTGCACGCCAGGAGACACACCGCGGAACAGATGACACTCTCAAAGGCTGGAAGAGAGACGGAGGACAGACACAACCTGTGGATGTGGACAAGTGGGTGAAGAACTTGTCTGACAGACAACTCACCCAGGCGGAGAAAGACATCTTGGCTAAGGGGCTGAATTTTGGCTGTGACACACCGAGGCAAATACCACTAGTGGAACTTGATTACAGCCATGGAAAAACAGCAATCCGCAACAACAACATCACAGACATAGAAGCAGAACAACTGCGAATGAAAGTTTTTCAGCCTGCCTTAGCAATGCTAAGCCACCGCGGGCCAACATCAGCAGAGAGGAAAGGCATGCACTCACGGGTTCGACGACTCTCAGTAAGGATAATGACATCATCATCCTTCCAGCGGACAAAGGGTAGGTGCAACTGTTTTATTAAAACCAGACAGACTATCATGAGAAAGTTATGACTCCTCCTTAGAGACACTAACACTTATGAGCCCCTGAAACGAGATCCTGGTAGTGGGTCAAGAAGAAGGTGATATATTGTCTGAAGTTTTTTAGAACAGGGACAATGCTATTGACTGGCCTCTGTACCACAGATTATACCCAGGGGAGGCTACACCTAGTCTGTATGGTTTTACCTAAGATACATAAACAGGATGTTTCCGTTGCGGCCCATTGTGTGTATATCAACTCAGTCACCTACAACATCGCCAAGTTTCTGGCATCGATCCTCGAAACCCGTTGGTAAGCGCACGGATCATCACATCCAGAAACACCATGAATTTCGTGGATAAGGTGAGGGATGTCATTATGGAGACGGATGACAATGGTCTCGTTTGATGTCACATCTCTCTTCACGTGCGTTCCAGTTTTTGCTGAGGCAGTAGAGGTAGTCCGAGTGAAACTACAGGATGACCCCACTCTCAGCAACAGGGGACCACCCATAACTTGGACCAGGTGTGTTTGCTTCTGGAGCTGTGTCTTCAATCCACCCATTTCACATACAGAGAGCAGAACTATAGGCAGAAACATGGGTGCGCCATGGGCTCCCCAGTTTCACCCATCGTGGCCAACCTGTATATGGATGAAGTGGAAAAGAAGGCACTAAGATCCTATTCAGGAACACCACCCAGCCATTGGTTCAGATATGTGGATGACACCTGGGTTAAAATGAAATCTCAGCAAGTGCCACATTTCACCAACCACATCAACTCAGTGGACAAACACATTAAGTTCACCAGGGAGGATGTGAAGAACGGCAGGTTAGCCTTCTTGGATTGTGAGGTTGTGATTGGAGATGGGGGGCGATTGAAAGTCGATGTTTACCGTAAGCCAACACATACGGATCAGTACTTAAGGTTTGACTCTCATCATCCACTGGAGCACAAACTAGGAGTCATCAGAACACTGTACCACCGAGCAGACAACGTCCCCACTGACACAGCGGCCAAGGATGGAGAAAAATCTCACATTAAGCAGGCCCCGGGCAAATGTGGTTATCCGAACTGGGTCTTTTGTCAAAGCCGGTAAGACTCCCAAACATTGCTCCAGCAGATCGACGAGAGGAGAACAACAGCCGCAGTCTAAGCGTAAACCAGTGGTGATTCCATATGTGGCAGGAACATCTGAACAATTGAGACGCATCTTTGCCAAACACCGCGTCTCAGTGGCTTTCAAACCCCTACGCCAGAAACTGGTCCACCCCAAGGATCGGGTCCCCCAGCACAAACAGAGTAATGTAGTGTACGCTGTTAAGTGCCGGGAGGATTCTCAGGAATTGTACTTCAGGGAAACCAAACAGCCACTGGCACAACATTGAAGAGCTACCTCATAAGGTCAGGACTCTGCGGTTTACACCCACCTACAGGCCAGTGGCCACTCTTTCAAGAATGAAGACGTGCAGATCCTTGATAGGGAGGAACGATGGTTTGAACGCGAAGTAAAAGAAGCCATTTTTGTAAAAAGGGAATGTCCATCCCTGAACCGAGGAGGGGGCCTCAGAGTACACCTCTCACCATCTTACAACGGAGCCATCGCAGCCCTTCCCCAATCCTGTGTGAGTGGCACACGTGGCCATTGTCGTTAATGGCTATGTCAATCTGCATATTAAACTGATCACCGGTTCCATTGTTATGCAATGGTGCTGTATATAAGATTGGGGAAGTTTTCCAACTGCTGAGACTGAAGAAGTCACTTAGATGAGTGATGAAACGTTTCTCCGACAAAAACTTTGTCCAGATGAACAGATTCAACTTCTGGGATTGACTACGATATGCAAGTTGATATAAATGCATTTATTTCATTCTGAATATCCATAAACACAGTTTAAGCACAGTAATCAATCATTCTGATCATAAGCAGTTATTGATGATTGATGTGTGTGTGTGTGTGTGTGTGTGTGTGTGTGTGTGTGTGTGTGTGTGTGTGTTTGGCAGACGATTAGGGAGAAGGAGACTCTGGACGCCCTGTTTTTCGATCTCGATCAGAACGGAGACCTGGAGATCGACTTTCAGGAGTTCATTCCCCTCATCGCCATGGTGACGTCTGCGTGTCACGATCTGGTCATGCCCAAGAAGGATTAAAAACGAGCAAACAAAGGTCGTTATAGCAGCAGTGTGTAAAGCTTAATGACTCACATCAACAGGTCGGATGATGAATAAGTGCTATGAGGTATATGTAATGAGGTCTAAGTGTTGATTCCTTTAAGGTGCTTACAATAAAAAACAAACTGAAACGTTGCTTGGCCGTGGCTTTGTTTTGCAGGAAACCTAAGTCTCAGTGAAGGAGGCGTGGCCTATGTGCCCGTCGCTCCCAGAGGAGGAGGCGTTGTTTACGCTTTATAATTGTGTATCTGAATACGTTCATAAACCGAATTCAGCAAACATCTGTAATCACACACAGATTAATATTAAACTACGCTATTAGGATGACCATTAAAATCAACACGGCTGAAGCTGTACTGAAGCAGGCTCTTAAGTTCTTCCCTCTTCCCTTAGGTGACTTTCCAAGAACGTCAGGATGCGCCTCCATGAGTCCTCCTGGGCGACAGCGTGCTGAGCCAGGCTCCCTCCCCACAGGATAATGCTGAAACACACGGTGGAGGTTCAGCAACAACACAAGCACAATACAAGATACAGGACAAGGGTTTGTGCAAAAATGCCTTCAGTGTGTCTAAAACAGCACCAAAAAATAGTCTAAATTAGATCTGCATTCCCTGAAGGAATTACAATAGTGCTTGAAATGTGTCCCAATACTTTTGACCCCATATAGGGTTTTTGTCCCATTACTTTTGGCCCCATATGGGTTTGTGTTCCAGTACTTTTGGCCACATGTGAGTTTGTGTCCCAATACATTTGACCCCATATAGGGTTTGTGTCCCAATACGTTTGACCCCATATAGGGTTTGTGTCCCAATACATTTGACCCCATATAGGGTTTGTGTCCCAATACATTTGACCCCATATAGGGTTTGTGTCCCAATACTTTTGACCCCATATAGGGTTGTTGTCCCAATACTTTTGACCCCATATAGGGTTGTTGTCCCAATACTTTTGACCCCATATAGGGTTGTTGTCCCAATACTTTTGGACACATGGGGGGTTTGTGTCCCAATACTTTTGGCCACCTAGCAACACCATCACAACCACAAGGGAAAACATAGCAACACATGATTGTTGTTAACGATAGAAACAAAGTTCAGTTTCTAATTAACGTTACCTCAGACAGACGCTTTGGACTCGGCCCGACTGTACAACAGTTTGAATCCACATTACCGAGACAAGACAGGGTCCACTCACTTATGGTCTCGAGACTGGACTCGAGTACTACAACAGTACTAAGCAGCACTTTTCAGAACGGTGGGTTTGAACTCCTGTTGCATTAACTCTGAAATCTTTCCTTTAATTGTTAAGTGATCCTAAGCTTAATTAAACTGTTGTATTAAGCTAATTTAAGCATTCAGATGAAATAATTTGTGATTTTTAGAGCTAAAGCTGCTAACTTAACTACACAGTCCGCACTGAATGTGCGGTGATTCAGTTTCTGTGTGAGGAATCGACTCCGTACTTTAAGGTTCTTAGGGCTTCGAATCACTGAATCGACTCTTCTTAGGACCGAATCATATGCCTTCGATTCTACATGCGAATCAAATCGAGGGTTCAGCCTGGTTGAACCACCCCATGTTTTCAGGCCTTGACAGGCACAGAAATGACTGGGCTGTCTCATTTCACAGGTTGTGAGTTGGTAGGTTCTCCAGAGAGCCAAACCAACATGCACCAATTTCTTAAAAGTGAGTTTTATATAAAGCGTCTCATGTAATTCTACTGCTATCGAGTCAGAGAGAGAGAGCACACTGACTTTGACGCGGTCGGTGGCTCCAGATGGAGCTGCGTGACGTGGGCGTGTACGGACACTCGATCAGGTGACCGGCCCCAGGGTACGACACGCGGGTCATTAGGTGGGCTTTACCAGCAGCGCTCAGTCTTCTCTCGATCTGCAATCAGATAAGAATGGGATTTAAACAAGAAGAACACTGAGGGGCTACATTCAGCAATATTCATTAAAGCTGTCGCTCATCCCAGTTACAAAAACCAGAAAAATACATGAAAAATTAGATGAAAATGCTTATATTAAGCCAAAAAAATCTGTCAGTGAGCTAGGCCAATTCTACTCAGTACGATTTCTTAAATAAGCAATACTAATACTAATCCTGAAATTAAGTGAAAAGCCCTGAGTTTATATCTGAAATTTGGTCAGAAGAGTCAGAATAACTTGACTGATTACTTTTTTTATGCTTCATTTGACTTAAAATAAGAAAATTGTGTGCAAGTGAGGGTGACTAAGGTGATTCTTCTAAAAATAAGCAAAATAATCTTACACTCTCACTTTCCAATAAAAAATGTACAAGATGAACAAACTGTCTTTTTCGAGTGATGAAGACGTCCTTTTGCTGCTCAAAGAAAAACGCAAACGGCAATCTGATTTTGGGAAAAAGGAGGAAGCACGGAGAGTTTCAGCGTCTCACAAGATTTAGGAGGTCTATAATTCAACATCACCTTTAAGCTTTTACTCAAATATAATGTATTATTCATTATGAATAACATTATGAATGAACTATTAACCATCAACAAGTAACTATGATTTTTATTAACATCGTCCTGAACCTGCACATTTTTAAGTGAGTAAAATGGCTCTGTGGAATTGTGGTTCTATAGCAAAGGGACGTGTTAATTTGTAAACAGACACCAGATGCATTCTGCATGACCCTTACCTTACAGTACTGGGGGTGTCATTAAAGGAAGGTGTCACCAAGTATAAGGTAAAAATCAGACATAATGAGAAAAAATCCTTTATCTGTAAGAAAGGTCTGTAATTAAAGCCTACATTTTCTTCAGTGGTCTCTCTCGTCAGTTAGAGAAGCGTTATGCTCACCTCAACTGCATTCTCTACAGATGCAAAGCATAAGTCGTCCTCTCCGACGATGAGCAGCAGGGGGCAGCGCAGCTTCTCCACCTGTACGGGGTGAGACTACAGGTTATACCATCTTACGAAAGCGTTTACTTCTTACTTCTTTCTCTGTAGATGTTGTGCAACCAAGGTACAGTCGTGGCTCCAATAATGCGAATAATTCGGACTTTAAAATCTGAGGTATTAAGACCTGTAGATAAACAGCTCTTCCCAGAGCCCCTTAATCTAAACACACACTGATGAGGGTGCAGTCATTTACCTGAACACAGCTTTCAGGTGTAGCGTTCCCAGGCATCGAGGCGTTCTTAAACGTTATGTAGCTCTGCTCGTTAAGGTCCGAGTGCGTCTGCCCTCTGAGTTAAAAACATTTAATACACAATATATAAGAGAATGCAATTTACAAATAATAAATGCATCAGTGTGGCATTTAGACCCAGAGAACGGCCCTCACTGGATATTTTCTCTATTTCAGACCATTCTCTGTTAAACCCTAGAGGTGGCGCTGTGTGTGAAAATCCCAGTAGATCAGCAGTTTCTAAAATACTCAGACAAACAGTTATGCCACGTTCAAAGTCACTTCAATCACCTTTCTTCCCCATTCTGAGACTCGGTTTGATTCAGAAGCTCATCGTGATCACATCTTCATGCCTAAATGAGCTGCTGCTGTCTGATTGGCTGATTTTTTCTGAGGAAGAAGTTCTACATGCAGCTTTGTTGTAGCTTTGCATCTTTGTATAAAGACAAATGTGATCTGAAGATATCTGACGTTTTACTCACGTATCGTGCATCTCTGCTAAATCGTCGATAAACATGTTGAAGCTCCAGGCCGGTCCGTTGATGCAAATCACACACCTGGGCTGCACAGAAAGCGTACGTTCCAAATTATGCTCGGAAACTGAGGTAATCCACCTTATCTCTACTTATACTGACTAGAAGAGCTTGGATCTGG